>JAULJZ010000002.1:555484-583486 GCA_032270985.1 Heliamphora pulchella | reverse complement strand
ATTTCTATAAGTAGAGATTAGTGTAATTCAGGATTTGATTGAATGAATGAGAAAATTATTTTCAAACTATTCTCTCTATCTACAGTTACCTTGTGCACGTTAATAAACTACTTTGTGTTCGTTAATGGGCTACTATCTACAACCCCAACCCCAACCCCAACCCCAACCTCAACCCCAACCCCATCCCCAACTAAGGGAAGAACTTAGACCACGCGATGAGAACGCCACATCTTTGAATGAGGGATATTGTGATAATTGATACCCCATCCCACATCAGTGGGGGATGAAAAATTAGTTTGATCTGTATACAAACAAGTGGGCTATTACTAATGACATCGGCTTAAGTATGTTGTGCCGTGTTGTTAGGTTCCTTTGTTAAATTATTGGGTTCCTTTGTTAAATTATTGGGCTAACAGTCAACTTGGATTGCTATACTTGTAAAAGGTTTCATAGCCAAACCAGACATCAAACTAGAAACTCACCCTATCTCTGCTTCCCACCTCAAAAAAGATGTGCTTGGAGATTTCTATCTTACACTTCACTAATACCTCACATGCCTCTGTCACAAGAAGTAACCGTTTGTGGAGTGCCCCAATCCCTTTTTTGGGATTTGTACTCCATAAATTCTTCCTTTCCAAAGCTGATCTCTGCAACGACTTCCCCAAGAGTGACTTGTTGAAGTTAACTAAACTCTTGATATTGAGGCCACCTTCCTTCCTAAGCAGATCTCTGCAACGACTTCCCCAAGAGTGATTTGTTGAAGTTAACTAAATTCCTGATGTTGAGGCCACCTTCCTAGGGTCACAAGCAGTATTCACAGTCATCCAAATGATATCTAAAACCACCCCCCACTCCTCTCTATAAAAAGTCTATCAGCAACTTATCCTACCTTCTAGCTACAAAGCTCGGAATGGTATGAACGAACAGAAAGTAGATTGAGAGGCTAGATAAGGTGCTCCTGAGATGGGTAAGTCTACCTCTTTTGGAGAGGTACTGTCGTTTTCAATCAGCCAATCTCTTTTGAAGTCTATTCAAAACCTCGCCCTAAATAGATTTCACCTTAGAAGTTGCTCCCCAAATAAGGCCCAAGTAGGTAATTGGAAGAGCTCCAATCTTGCACCCCAAAATAGCAGCCATACTTCCTATATTCAGAACACCACCAACCATAATGTTGCTGATTTGGCCGAATTCACCTAAAGCCTTGACACAGTCTTGAAGCAAAAGAGAATACACTCGAGATATCCCAGTTGACTCGAGTTTGTACCCACAAAGGCCAGCGTATCATCTGCCAAAACATTAACAGTGGCCAACCATGAACTGTGCCAACCTTAAACCTCTGCAATATGCCATTATGTACTTGCTACTCTCAGATCAAACGACTAAAAGCCTATATGACAATAATGAAGAGGAAAGGAAAAATGAGATCTCTCTGCCTCAGATCTCTCGAAGTTTGAAAAGACCCGACTAAAGACCAGTTCACTAGAAGAAACAGAGAAATTAATGAGGTACAGAACTGGATCCATGCCCTCTCGTGCTCACCAAAACCCATCTTCTATAGGAGGTAAAGAATCTCTAATTCATGTGATCATAGGCCGTCTTGATGTCTAACTTACAAATCACCTGTGGGACCTTGCTCCTAAGTCTAGAGTCGACGCACTCATTAGCCATCGGCACAACATAAAAGATTTTTCCGACACCTATGAAAGAATTTTGCAAATCGTAAATCATTGACATAAGCACTTTCTTAAGCCTAAAGGCCAAGGCCTTGGCTGGAAGCTTATAGCCAGTGCCTGTCAAGCTAATAGGTCTAAAGTCTTTGATGACCTCTACCCCTCCTTTCTTAAGAACAAGACAAAAAAGGAGGCATTGAGGCTCTTCTCAAAGGGACCATGGCTGAAGAAAAAATGAAACAAACCCATCATCTCTTCCCTAACCACCCCGACCAATGCTAGAACAAAACCTATGTGACGCTGTGCAAACGTGGGGTTTTATTCTTGTTCATCTCAACTAGGCCACTGACCTTTTCCTAAAACAAGGTTGTTCCAAGCATGCTTCCTCACTAGAAATAGCATCAAACCCCAAATCATCTAAGATGAGGTCTCTACCCACCTCCCTCCTAGAACAATCTAAGATAGTAACTAGAAATGCCCTCCCTGATATCCTCCTCAAAGATGAGAGCATCCCCATCAACACATTCACCTTCCCTATCATATTTAGGGATGGCAATTTCCACGGTCCTCTCATGTTCTCACACTGTTATGTACCTGCTCTGCCCCCAATTATATAAAGTAAACGGAAAATTGGTTGAAAGTCCAATTTGTAGGCTGCGTATTATTTGAAAGTCCAATTTGTAGGCTGCGTATTATTTTTCATCCAACATTATTTTTTAACGAGTAAGGTCTATCCTCGTGAAACTTTTTCAGCTAGAGGTCCTCTGTTGCCGTAAGTTTTTTTGGGACAAAAATACCCTTGAATCAATCTCCCGTCGATTCGAAGATTGTTTGTGTTGAATCCAAAGAAGCGAATCGATTGCTTAACATAGAACCAACCATCATTCTTCGTATCTAAGCACTGGAAGTTCAAGAGTTTCAGTCATCGCCATTCATGAATCCTCACAAAAACTGTACAAATCAAAACCAAAATCAAACCCTAATGATGAAACTATTCTCACACATTCTCTTGTGATTAAACTTGTGGAGAAGAAGTTTCTGATCGTTATCAAAATCACAAGAATTCTCCTTAATTGACAATTCATATATATATATATATTTATTCTGAATGCAAATAGATAAATTTATCTGTTTGATATGCAAAACATATAAATTTATTTGTTTACTGGGTATTTTTTAGAGAAATCACGTTTTTTAAATAGATTGGACTTTGCGCGTTAAATTTGTTGTTTATGGACCTAATGTTGGATAAAGTCGTGTTTATGAACTCTTGACTGAGAAGCCCTAAAATAAATATTATGATATTTATGAATACATATACAAAGTTTATTTTTTAAAAACATAATAAAACTAAAATATAAAAATATTATTATTTATCTCTTATATTTCATTCTATTTTTTACTTTTTATTTTTTTACTTCATTTATTAATTATTATTTTCCATTTGTCATGCTATTTCTAACTTTTATTAGTATCATCCCGTTAAAGCTTTCGAACTACCCTTGATATATATTTGCTTGTGCCCTGCACTCGCTACTTCTTCGATCTTTCCCTCCTCGTCCCTACCCCGATAAAATAGGGAATGGGGGAAACTACATTCCCGACCTATTGCCATTCCCAATTTTATTAGCCCTTCTATGAACATTGGTGAGCATAAGAAAAAAGCGCGTGCTTTATCGCCGTCTTCAACCTGGTAGCCTAGTATTTTTGCCTATAACTAATTCCCTCCAACTTAGCTAATCTACCAAACTCCCCCTGGTCTTCCCTTTAACCCCTACCCTTAGCGAGAAGGGCCACAACCTCTTCTTTCTCATCTAGGCGTCAAATATTAGCAAGGACTCTAGCCTTCTGAATCTGAAGTATGCTAAACTCTTGTGTTCCACCCCTTCAATTTTGCCTTGAGCATCCTTAGTTCCATGGCAAGAACAAAATACAAATTTTCCCACCACGTTAAAGCCACCCCACCACCTCGCCATGCTATCCCTGAAGCCATATATTCTTAAACTTGAAAGGAGCCTTTTTCTGACAAACCCACTCCTGACCAACATGATAGGAACATGATCTGTAGCCATATATTCTTAAACTTGAAAGGAGCCTTTTCCCAACGAACCCACCCCTGACCAACATAATAGGAACATGATCTAAAAGTTGCTATTTTTCTATTTTAAGCTTATTTTAGGCATCTTTTTCTAGCAATGTAGTATAAATATACCCACATGAACCCTTTTTATACACATATATACACAAAATCAGCATTATAGTCCCACATTTTCCTATGGCTGGCTGCCACACCCCACTTACACAAGAAAATGTAGCAAAATCTCCCAAGGTCACTTCATGAAAAAATGCATGTCCATGCATTGGCCCCAACTTCTTCTACTATGACACATGCATTATGATCCCTCCACTCACTCATCTCCTATATACACCAGCCCTCCTCCCCTCCCTTGGCAGGTTATGCATAAGTGATATAGAGAGACAATATTGAGAGAAAGAGAGGAAAAGCGAAGAAGAAGAGGAAAGAAGGGAGGCCATTTTCTTGGTGTCTTCTAGTCTTCATCAAATGGGGGGTTCTTCATCAAATCATCTTGTTTTCTTCATCATTTTAGCATATTCAAGGTAGATACCAAATATATTTATATGCATGTATTTTTTTTATGCAAACCCTTGGTCCCTAAGGCTGAAAGGATGCTCATGTTTCATCTCTTTCCCATGAGACGGAGACATGAGCAAATATGTCCCTTTCTCTTCTCTCTCCTCTAAAACTCATTTTATTTGAGTTTTGATTCTTGGATATGGCCTACAATTCATATATAAATCATATATATATGAGGGGTAGAGCCATACAATAAAGAATCAGGGGTCCTAAGGGTTGTACATGAGCCATTTTCTTGTTTGGTCTCATGAATCCTGCAGAGATTTCATGTTTTGCACAAATTTATTTTTGGGCCAAATCCCATCTCTTGATCGCTAAATTTTTCTGTAACCTAATATAGATGTCTTTTGTGTGCATGAATTTTTTTGGAACCTAGTTTAAGATTATTCATATTTTAAAAATTCATCCCGAAATGGCTAAAACACTGTTTTGAACAATCGACTTTAAAATAGTGCCATTTCTTGTAGAAAATTGCTTTTTGCATGAAACCAGTGGAAAAAGTTAGATTTATGTCTTCTCTTTTCAACCGCGTTGGAATCACTTGAAAAATTCAAGTGTGGAAAAAGTTATGTTATTTTTCCTCATATGTGCCAGATTTGGACACCTTGTAGTTAAAAATTACCTTTTCTCAAAATACTAAGTATTTTTTAGCAAGATCAAGTCTCGGAGTTCCCTAACTTCCACATATATATCTACAAAAATTATCAAAAATTAAATATATGGATAAAGGGACTGTTTGGATTTTTGAACGTTTGGTGACATATGTTGCCCCTTGTTTTTAAGACAGACCAGATCTGTCACTCTTGTTTGAAATAAACTTAGTTTTAGAGGAGGATCTAAGAAAAGTTTTCTTCATGAAATGTGTAGGGGGCCTCTTAAATTAACTATCCGCAAAATTTTATAAATCTTAGTAAAGTTTTGCTATTTTTAAATTTCTCAAAACAGAGGCTGAGTTTGCATATTTGGTGATGTGAATTTAGGTCTTTAGAATATCAAGGTGAATTTTTAAGTATCTCTTGTTGTATTAGTTGTCATGCTATGATTTTTGTTTGTGTGTATATAGTTGTTAAAGAATATTGTTGAAAATAATGTGATTAAGTGATTGCATGTTAACATGTTAAAGTTTGAAATGTAGTATATAACATGCTTATGTGAATTGTGTGAGTGTACCACATCTTGACATGATAAAATTTGATATTTACATGCGAAGTATTACATTTTGCACTAAAATTGATATTCAAATGATGAGTTAATAATTGACATCATGGGTTTGTATGCTTTCACTCATTGGGTACCGGTTGTTGGGGATTACATACCTTCTAATAAAGATGAAAGAAACCTTAGGGTGATGTTACTTTCAGGGAGAGTCTTCCGTGGACCTTTTTTTTTTTAAAACTTTCAGGGAGAATCTCTTGTGGACTTTTCTTTTTTTCTCACGGGAGTTCCCTGCAACTGTTTTGGGGGAGTCCCCCGGTGTTATATTTCTATGTTTCGAGGGAGTCCCTCAGCGGAGAAGGATGTGAACGGTTAGATAAATTCGGTGAAGAAATTTCGTTGATCATACACTAAACCTTAACCTAAGATTCGAAGGTCATAAGTCATAGTCCGCGCTCTTGACCCTTGGATGGCACTATTAGATAATTAATTTGACTATGAGATCATCACTGTGGCTGAAGGAACGCCTATTATTTTCGGTCAATAGACTTGGTCTGTGCTTATTGATCGGGGCTAGGATAGTTCTTCCGGTCAATTGAACCTAGAATGACTTAGTTTAATCAACCTTAGTAATTGAATAAAGAATCAACGTCACGAGTGTTATCATGAATACCCTATTTCGGTGTTCGGCGATTTGCTTTGCATGTTGTCTGTAAAATACTCTTTGTCAGTGGTTATGTTGGGCACCTTCAACTTATGGATCTTGACAAAGCCTTTTTCTCTAGTCCACAATTAAACTTCTGGTTTGAATGAACCGGCTCCGGTTTTAGTGGTTTTCCTGTTCAACTGTGGTTAAGACCAAATTTAATTAATTCTTCTGGTTTTCTAAGTTGAACAGTTTTAGAGGTATAATTAGACCGTAAGTTAGACCAGTTGACGAGCCAACTGGTTCAATAGGCCAGTCCGGTCTGGTTTTTATAACATTGTTGCATACTACAAAAATGACTGTTTTGACCTAGGATTATAAAATTGCATTTTGACCTCCTAATTCTTCTATAAGTGTATTTTGACCATTTTGCTTTTCTTTGCATTTTGCAAAAAAGAATAAATAAATAAATAAATAAAATGAATCATGACTTATAAAGGTTAAGCGTATGGGAAATAGATACCAGTTTTTGGGTGATGGAGGATGCCTAAGGCCTAATAGCGAATCCTCAAACTCAATCTCCGTTCAAATACCAAAAATGGAGTTAATTTTGCAAAAAGGATTAAAAACTCCTTTGCGTAAACACACTAAAAAGGGCTCTCGTAAATATCAATTTTAGGGTGTCCTTACACTGAAACTCTATGTTAGATGGCGACTCCAAACTTAATGAAGACCCAAAATCACAATCTCATAGTCGTACAAAGCCTTTTTTGAATTTTTTTTTTTATACTTGCTTTTCAGGAAACTAATCAAACCGCGCCTAACACCCAAACTCTGTTATATGGCGACTCCAAATTTAATGTGGCCCCAAAATCACAATCTCATAGTCGTACAAAGCCTTTTTGAATTTTTTTATACTTGCTTTTCATGAAACTGCCCAATCAAAATTTGAGGTACAAGGGCTTGCGACGATTCGACTGGGGAATTATTCTCTTTTGCTATTTACATCTCGTTATTATTCTGATTATGGCATGTAATTCGCTGGTAGCTCCTAATTTAGTGGTGGATTTTTCTCCTTCAGCTGGTTTCTGAGAGTGTGAAGACAAAGCAGGCACAGAGCTTTCTACTCTCTGACAAGCAGACATTTGCAAATCAACTCCAGCAGGTTAACATGACACTCGAATCTCTGAAGCTGAGGATTGCCGACAACGAAGAGCAGGTAAGGTTTCTGAGTGGTTTATAAGCATTGTTGGCCCTAATCTTCCTCCAACCTAGATTAGAACCTTGCAGATGAAAGTTTGCCTTGCCGAAGCTTTAAAATCTACTCAAGAAGATAGACATCTTGCGGTCAACCTGGAAACTGCGAAGTGGGAATTGGCAGATGCTGAAAAGGAATTGAAGTGGCTGAAATCTGCCGTTTCTTCTTCTGAGAAAGAGAGTGAGCAGATACAGAGAAAGATGGATGAAGTCCAAGCCGAATTGGACGGTGAAAGGTGTTCATCGTTATTATTATTATTATTACTCTTCAAACTTGTGATTTCAAGTATTGTCTGGTTATATGATGCAGTCTTGGCTCCCTGATAATTTCTTGCCATGTGGCATCTATTTTAACCTGCTGTTGGTCCTTTCCCTGCTGGACCTTGTGCATAAGTTTGCTTTAAAACTCTATTTTTCACCAGCACCATTTTTATTAGCTGAAGCTATATTGATCTTGTGACAAGGCCACTGTGGTCACTGCTTGCTTCGTTACTACTTTATATGCCTTGTAGGTTGATCAGGTTGTTGGATTTCCCTTGTATGTGCATCATATTCATGCCTACAATAGTTGCCTCGTTTGAGGAAACACTTGTACAAGGAAGATAGTGGTTTTTTGAATCTATTTAACTGCAGTTAATTCCAATCCCAAGCATGCCATAGGATTTTTTTGGAAACGGCCGGTGTTTTTTTTTGTGAAGTATGAGCATCTTTTTCATGCACCTGTCCAATCAGTTCCTAACCTAGATTCTCTATTAACTAAAATGAGTTCCTGTAAAATCAGAAGTGAGAGGAAGAAGCTTGACGAAGAGGTCATGGAATTGAATAGGAAGGTTGCGGAGATGAGTTCTGAAAGTGGGGAGGCTGCCATACAGAAACTCCAGGACGAAATCAAGGACTGCAAAGCTGTTCTCAAATGTGGTGTGTGTTTTGATCGGCCAAAGGAGGTATGTTTGCACGGCTGGTTTTACATTCATGAATCTCAAATACTTGTCTGTTTCTAGTTTTGACATGAATGTTTTAGACTTGTTCCTCGCTTTGGTTCATTTAGAGTTGGATTCACTTTGTTCTTTTTTTCCATATTCAATCGAACTGTCTAGTCCATCTGCTTTAGTCAGTCATAAAACCTATCTCCGTGTGTAATGTGGTTGATTTGGTTGAAACAGAGCATAAGATCTTTTGAGGGGGTTGAGGTTCCGTTGTATAGATTGAAGGCCGTTCTCTCTAAATTTCAACACTTGGTTGAATGAGTGAGGAGCGTTCTCCTCTTTATCTGCATTTTGGGTTTTTTGTAGAGGTTTTTGCCGATGTCCTGGCCTTTCTCTCCTTCGTAAGGAGATCCTTTCTATTTGCACACGGGCGGCATTTTCTTAATGCTTTTTTGTTTTTAATTTACCTACCAAAAAAAATAATAGTAAAACTTGTTGATTTAGTTGTGCGTTTTCGCTTGACTATATTTGGAGCATTTTCGTTTTCACCAATTACATTTGGAGCGTTTTCGTTTTCACCAATTACGTGTGATAAATTGATTTCAGATTCTGTTTTATTTGGCAGGTTGTTATTGTGAAGTGCTATCATCTATTTTGTAATCCCTGCATTCAAAGAAATCTATAGATCCGCCATCGCAAGTGTCCTGGTTGTGGAACTGCATTTGGGCAAAGTGATGTTCGGTTTGTAAAGATTTAATTGATCCCTTGTGTATATTTTCAATTGGCTTTGGTTGTTGTAGTCGTTACTATTGATTTCTTCAAGCTCACGGTTTCGATGTGCAGTTGGAAACAAGAAAAAATGCTATCTTTTTTCATTATTCTTATCATTATTGTTGTTGTTGTTATTATTATTGTTATTGTTATTTTTTTTTTTGAACTGCAAAAACTCATACACATTACACTTACACCTTGTACTTAGCCTTCATTTGGGCTAGCTTTTTTGCTAGCTTTTTGGCTTAAAGGCTAAAAAAAAAGTCAACTGGTTTGGCTTATTAGTTTTTATTTATTTATTTTTATTTTACATGTTTTACATGATTTGACATATACTTTTTAATAAAAAAATCAAAAAATCTAAAAATTACTAAAAACAGCTAGTTCAAATACAGGCTTAGCAAGGATTGAACTCTCAATCTCTCATTTGAAAGACAAACACTTGTACCATTGTTATTATCTTGACTGTGTCTCACACCACAAGAATAACTAATGGTAAAAGACATGTATAGTTTTTTTTGTAAATTCCCGTCCATGAATGCATTTTTGACATTTATTCTCTTTTTTTTTCATTTTTTTGAGTTACATTTATTAGCTATTAAGCACCTATTATGAATAGGTGTATTTATTATAAAAATGTGCAATTATTATTTTTTGATAGAAGGAATATTGTTGCCCATAAAAAAGAGTTATTCTTAATCTAGCCTAAAATAAAAAATGTCCGTGATCTATTGACGGTTTTTATTAAGATAGGGTTATAAATTAAAAGTATCATTCTGTCAGTGTAGATTTTTTTAAGTACTTGAACGATTATGGGTACATTATTTATCTTTTTGCCTTGTTTAGACATGTAAATTTTCCTTACTGATTAATTCTAGTCCTATTTTTATTTATGGCAAAATATTAAGGTTGGAGGGAAAGCTGAATTTTTCTTCAAAAGCATTGGTTAGTTAATAATGCTTAATGTTCACCAGACAAATGGATCCGGAAAGAGAATAGTCTTTTTTTTGTTTTTTTTAAATATTTAGTTTTCCAATTGCACCATCAGAAAAATCAAATCTAGGGATAATCTATTTACAAGAAAAGCTCAATTAATCTTTAAAATGTTAAAATAAATTTTTACAAAACTGCCCAGAAAGAGTGAAACAAAGCTGTCCACTAAACTTTTTATTTTTTTACGAAAAATATGCAGAAAAGGAAAACAATGTTTTTAACATTTGCTGGGGAAAAAAAAACTTTTGTTAAGAAAAGCTGTTGCAAAAAAATTGAAAATCAAAAGAAAACATTGACAAAAAAAAAAAAAGCTCTTATCGGCTTTAGCTTATTAGAATAAAACTTTTAAAAAATATATATTTTTGAAATGAAATAATATAATACTCAAAGACACAAAAAATAACAGATACAACGTAAGTGTCCAAAAGCTTTCATCATTTAGTGTTTATGTCCACATGAAGAATATAAACAAATTACCAACTGAAGTTGTCAACAAAATATACTAGAATATCATGAAAATGATATAATAGCAAAAGATCTCGATTTGAAAAAACTCTTTTCTCTTTTATCTTCTCAACACATTTATGATTATTCTGTACACAATGCAACAGATTAGTAAATCCTCTTATAGGGACTTTAAGAAAAATAATATTAAATTAGCACCATTAATTTTATTAAATTTTTGTGACGAAAACTTAATTAATTTATATAACCATTATAGTATTGAATAAGTTATTAATAATGGCCAATTTAAACTTGTAAAGGCAATATCAATAACAAAATTACTTTTTATTTAAAATTCTAATAATTTATAACAATTAATAATACAAATGATATCTTATTTTTATTAAAAATCTTCAACAAAGTTTTTATTCCGAAGCTATACCTTAATTGAGTCTACATGAGTAATTCAATAATTGAAGAATAAAACTCCAGCAAAAGCTTTGTAAACTTCAACAGATTTTGAGTTCATGCCCGTAAATAATTTTTGTTTTATTCTACATGCTAAATTAATGGGCTGGACTGCAGTACTATGATGAATTTGGCCTTGTTTGGAACGTTTAAAAGGTCAATTTTTCTTTTACTTCTTTTTTTTTTATTATTATAAAAAAACAGTAAAATTGACATTTAAAAACACTTTGGGTAAATTTTCCTAATGAAAGCAAGAATCCCTCTCTCTAATACACCCAATAGCCTCGGAACTTTACTAACATTAACCGAGACTGCAATCTAAGCCAGATAAAACCGATATCGAGAGAAAACACAAGAATTTCTCTATCATTAATAGCTACTTTAATTTTTTTGTTTTTTCCCTTCTTCACTCACGCAATATTGTTAGATCAGGCTTTTTCCCATTGTCCAAGATTCTCTACTCCGTGAGAGTTCGGACGTGTCTCAATCCCATCTGGCTGATCATCCAATTTAAAATTTTGAACGTGTTTGAGATTGCTTGCTGAAATATCAATTTTTCCTCCAATTTTTAGCTCTTAATCTTGTTTGGATGAGAACGGTTTTCAAAAAAAAAAAAAAATGCAAAAAAGCCAAACTACTCGCTTTCTCTCTCTCTAACCCCAAACAGCCCAGAATAATGTTGAGCTTTTTTATTAGAAAAAACCACAAAAAATGGAGCGCAAACAGGGAATAAACAATCTCCACCTAAGTAAAATTTATGGGCACTAGCAAATGCAACTTCCATGTATGCTCTTAATAAATATGGGCAACAGTTTCTTCAGAATCAATTGCCAAACACCATCTTATTTTGTAAAATCCTGCACGCAAAGCATTTCAAGACAAAATTATGAGCAAAAATGGGTGGGTGCTTTAATTTGAACTAAAAGAATCACAAAAAGTCTCATCACTCACATTCTGTAAGATAATTGTGTATACAAAATTTAAATGTGCACATCATCACCCTAAAGCGAAAAATAATTGCTATACCAAGTAAGAGGACATCAAGTTCAAACTAATTTTCATGTGGGATGGCATCAACGCCACAAACTGAAGGAGATCTGGCTCGGAGCTGTGCTTCGGGTTTCGGCAGTGGTTTTCTGATACTAGGCGAGTCGTGTGATTTTCTGATACTAGGCGGATCAAGTGGTTCTATCTCTCATCATTCTGTATGAAAAATGTGTATAATTTAAATAGCATTTCACCCTAAAACAAAAAGTAATTGCTATACCAAGTAAGAGGACATCAAGTTCCAACTAATTTTCATGTGGGATGGCATCGATGCCACGAACCGAAGGAGATCTGGCTCGGAGCTGCGCTTGCGCGTTTGGCGGCGGTTTTCTGATTTTAGATCATGAAGCTCAAGGAACTTTGCAATGTTAGGAAGCACAAGCTCCCTGCAATGGAGATGTAGCAAGGGTACCTTAGATAGGACACTTCCTTTTTGAACATCCAAACCTTCTGGCCTCCGCAACTTGTAGGGTTTCCCGGTTGTTGGCTCAAAATCAACTCTCGGCATTTGCTTCCATCTACGATGCACAAACCAGCCATACTTATAGTCACCCACGATCGGTGTGCCAAGAGCTTCAGCACAATGCACACGGAGCTGCAAAAAATTGAAAAGTTGAGATTCCGTGCAGCCCAGAATCAAGAGGTTGGAATAAGTTTCTATGACACCGAGAAAATTATTGAGGCACCCAAAAACATAAAATCAACCAAACTTACCTATATGTTATAACAAATGAGAAAACTTGTACATTATGCATTCGACACCGCAAGCACATATGAAAAATATAACAATGCAACTGAGGAAAAGAGTGCCATAATAAAAACTTATAATGCATTGCAATTTCAAATTAGAAACCTGGTACAGTATGAATAGTTGATGGGTTAGTAATCTTTGAAAGGTATTTGGAAACTCTATATTAACCAGAACGAGTATATATAAGAGAAATAAACCATAGAGCTAATTTCTAGCTACCTGATGCTTCCGGCTTGTATGGGGACGCAATTCAATCCATGAGCATCCATTTATCATCGGACCAAGCACCCGATATTCAGTTACAGCCTCTTGGGAAGCTTCTAAACTGGAGCAATTCGACAAAATAACCATCTCAGTTTTGCCATCATTAAGAAGTACCTGCAATCAACAATAAAAACGTATTTGCATTGTTAAAGTCTTTCATATTAACAAAATATGAGAGAGAGAGAGAGAGAGAGAGAGAGATAGAGAACCTTTGAAAGAGGGGCACAAATCAAGCCTTCCTTTTCCTTGGGAGACCCTATGACCAAAGCCCAATACCTTTGATAGGTTGATTCACATGCATCGTTCCAAACCTAAAATTACAATATTATAGTTTTGGAAAAAGAGAAGTTAACAGCAACCAAGTTATAACTCAACAAATAAAAACAAAACCAAAAAAAAAAAAGAAGAAAAAGGAGAAAAGAATGAATAAACGAAAGTGATTTTTATGAGGCATAAAGAGAAAAATTAATTCACCATATGGACCGGTCAGGCCAGTACCTTGGATGAGGATTTTGATTGGTTTATGTCACTGAATAACCAATTAAGATAAGCAATTGCTTCTTTTGTTCTCCCCATTAAAATAAGGCCACTGCTCTCTCTGTCAAGACGATGCACCTAATAAACAGTAAAATGGGAAAAAAAGAAAACACAGTTGCTCCAAAAGTTAGCAGATTGAATAAAGTTACCATGTAACTGTATAGTCATCATCTGAGCAATACAAGCATAAGCCACTACATACCATTTCTTAATGGAACATATTGACAACAAATATGCATTCTTTCCTTCTCTCCACAACAATATAACGTCACTTACAGTAAAAAAAGGGAGATGCCACATAACTAGAGAAAACGACAGAAGAGCTTTCTCCCTTAAGTGATACTTTAGATCATAATGATTTATTTTCTAGTGAAATTAATATCTGTCCATACGATTTAAAAGAATAAGAGTGGGGAGGGGGGGCAAGAACAGCTGAGAACTACTTCCGGAAAATAGAGCGGAGAACCAATCCTTTGTTCCGGTCGGTCAAATATCTCTACTTCTCTCGCCTGCTCTCGCACATTTTTCACACTCATTCCAATTTCCACGAACTTTTTTGGAATAGTTTTGTACTTAATCGGCCTACAAGCGGTATAGCTTGGTCTAAATAATAATAGATGAAACCGTCAAATGTCTTTGTGCCTATCCAGTCTGCAGGAGCCACCTAGAGTGTAATGAAAAAGATAAGGCTGGCTTACCAGGAATGGTATTCTCACGAGCAATTTATCAATTAACCCACAATGTTGCCTACATGAAGTATGTGAGCAAAATGTAACAATACCACCAGAAAAATACCAAAGCAAGGGCAATAAAATGGGATGAGATTACTAGTCATCCTCAAACCACAATGTACTTATCTGGCCTACACGGGCCACCTATAAGTGAATGACGTAGATAAGTAGTGAGACCTAGTGTATCTCTTCTCTATTATTTCCAGCAAGAAGCAATTATCCAAACTAAAAAGCTTACCAATTTAGGACCGTCCTCGTACTTGTAAGACAATGCCGCAGCTGCTAAGGCATCCATGCTGTTATGAACCGGCAGGTTACCCTAAACAAGATACTTAAATGTTCATAAATTAAAAGGCAAAATAATATGCATACAACCAGCAGACAACAAAGAGTGTTCACCAAGAGCTGCTTACCTTTACTGGCAATCTGGGTGGTTTATTTAGCACAACTATAGCAGAATCCTGAAGTGGTAAGATCCATGATCAACAAACAAGCAAAGAGCAATAACAGCACAATAGTCACGTATGCATGTGCTGTGAATGCAGAAGTAGCTAGCTATTTTAAGGTATCTAACCAACCATGAAGGGGGATGAGGAAAGCATAAAACACCAACACATTACACAAGCAATGGTTGACAACTTCGAAGCAAGCGTATGGATACAGGATACAAATACGCTAGGGCAATACGGCAAAATCAAAAAAAAAAAAAAAGGATACGTATATGTCTAGATACATGTGTAAAAAAGATTATAGATTTTTAGTATTTTATTTTTCATAAAAATAAACCAAAAGTAAGAGATAATTCATTTTGTTTTTATTTAGGAACATTCAATAACTACCCAATTCAAGACTAAATTATAAATAAAAGAAAATTCCATTAAACATCGAAAAAACTAAAAAAATAAAAAAATCCCGGATCCAAAACATATCCCGTACATATCCCCCATATCCCCCACGTATTCCGTGCGAAACCAGAACATATTTGATGCTAAAAAATCATTTTTGAATACTTCCCATCCGTATCCAATAAGTATCCCCCATATCGGGCACGTATCGGATACTCATGTATTGGATACTTGTACAAGGCAATTTTCGAAGTATCCATGTTTCATATGTTGATAATTACTGAGAACCGTAGTAATTAAGATAAGACCTGCAATTCATTAGATACCCAAGCAACATTAAAGAAGAAATTATGAGTTCAAACCAAAGACATGCCTTGTATTTGACAAGCCTCCGCAAGTACTCTATCTCATCAGCATTCGGATATAGAGTTCCACTTGGTATAGTGTCAAATCTCTTGGAGATTCTAGATTCTGCAACTGATACAGGTACATAAACTCTTGCTCCCGCCTCCATGACCTCATTATGCTTAATCTGTAAATTAGCTGTAAAATTGTTGGATAATTAAACGCAGAGAAACTTGGGTGTCGAAACAAAACAAAAGGGAGAAAAAGAGAAAAGAAGAAAATAATATAAACAAGTGCACTAGCGCACATAGGCATTCTTATACGACATCAATTATCCTTCTTCAAATATTTCTGGGGCTTCCACTTGTGAATTCTGACGAATAGCAGACTAAATTAGCAAGTATCATAACCTTTCTCAAGGGTTTTTTTCTTTCTTCATTCTGGATGTCAGAGCCCTTCGAACCAAGGCATTCCACTTGAACCTATACGATGAAGAGATAAATTACAATTTCTATGCTCTCCAATTACAAGAAAATATTTGATGTAGTGATCAGCATTATTTATTGTCATATCTGAAGAAAAAATCAAACTAACATCTGTAATAATCCCAACAGACACGTCATACGATTTTAGAATATCTATCCCCTTTAAATTCTTACATATTTGGGAAAGATAAGAGAGCATTTAACTATTCAACCTTAGAGAAAACACTCATAACATGATTTAAGCTATAACCTCAAAGAAGGAGCAACACAAAAAATAAAAAGGTAATGAAATGAAACTAACAATGTCTCATTCCATATCTTGATATGCTTAAACAAATCTATGGCATTGATTCTTTGACTTGTATGGATTATTACTTCGAGAAAGAAAATGATTTTGTTTGAAAAGTGGATTAAAAACCCACAATAGGAGTTTTTGAAAGAAAGAACTTAAATTGAAAAATCAAGGTAATGAAATGAAACTAACAATGTGTCATTCCAACTCCATATCTGGATAGAACATTTCTCCTTGCACAGCACAAAATGGGCACAGTGCTCTGCCCAGAGTGTTTGGACCCACCCATGTGAGATGGTTGTGCTCCATTCTGTGCATGCTATCTGTATTCGTAGCAAAACTCATCTTGATATGATTAAACTAATCTATGGCATTGCTGTTTGACTTGTACGGATTATTACTTCGAGAAAGAAAATGAATTTTTGTTTGCAGAGTGGATTAAAGACCCACAATTAGGCAACACCAATTGGAATTTCCGAGGGAAAAAAGCAAGAACTTAAATGGAGAAAGATCAAGGTAAACGTTTAAGTTTGAGGTAACTATACTCACGAGGCCCTTATTGAAATGGGATTGAATGACAGAACTGGGAATTTCATCAAAATAGTACTTGAGCCAGCTAATGGCAGTGACACGAGAGGGCTGGGCAGGAGTAGTAGTAGCAGCAGTAGGCGAGTCCTTCCCAGGCAAAGGGTGAGCAGGAAATGGGGGCAATGACAGAAGCTGCCGAGGCTTTGGGCCTTCTTTTGGAAGACCCAGATGAGCTACGTTGTTGGAAACTCGAATCACTGGCTCAATGCAAGCGGGTGGTGGTGGGGATACGCGGGAGTAGTGCCGGACCGCTAGCAAAATGTGTTGACGGACAACGTTCCACGACATGGTAGCTCACTGGCACATATCATCGAACACAGAGTGAAGAAATTGGAGCTGTCACAATGAACAAATGGCATGCAAGGAGTATTGTAAGTTCATTGAGCCAAATTTTATAGAGCGCACTTTGATAAGCAAATATATTATTTCTGTACATATCAATGTAAACCCAATGTGCTTTTTTCAGTTAAAGGTTACAAAATGGAAACACTAAAAACATGCAATATATTCCACTCAATCACATTTCACCATGCATAGGGAAAAACAAATATTTGGAATTTGGACCATCATTAGTTATAAAAAAGTCTAGTAACGAAAAAAAACCATTAATTGCTATAAAAAGAGGCCTTAAGTAGTTGTGTGATTCAAACACATTTAGTCACAAAAATATCAAAACATAAAAAAAAGGCTTAAAAAGACATAACGATTAAAAGCACTCGTATTGAACAACAAAGAGGAATACTGCATATATATGCGCACTTGCAGAAAAATAATTAAATGCACACAAAAAGAAAGGAACAAAAAAGAAATGCACAACACATACCTTGGAATGAGTTCTGTCTACTCCAATCATCTTCCAATCCTCAAATTTGGTCATGTTTTAAGTCAATAAAAAAATAAAATTGCATAAATAAATCATCAACCGCATGACTGGTGCTGTGATAAATATTTATTGTGAGTTTTGGCATCCTTTTGGGTTTGAACAAAAGAAAAGTGAGTTTTGGTGTCCTTTTGGGTTTGATTTAATCTTGTGGTTCTTATGTGGGCTGGACATATTTACAACTAATGAGCAAACAAATAATATTAACTTCTCTTTTTTATTTTTTTGCAAAAAAATTAAAAAAAAAAAGAACAATAGAGAGAGGTACTTCGAACACAATCTTATATATCTTGGTAATGCATTTTCAATGGTGGATTGGTGGAATGAATCTGCCATTGATTGTTATCTTACTCCAAATTAACATTAAGGAGAATACTCCCAAAGAAATAAACCATATTTATTCTAAGAATCTAAACTTTTTTGCCAAAAAAAAAAAGAAGAAGAAAAACAACAATCAAGAGGTATCAATAATCCCAACAAACCTGCAAAGGCCAACAATTTTAGGTATCATGAAATCTATGCAAAAAGGCATTCAATTCTTCTTAAGAAACTCAACAGAGCAATGAGTGTGTGAACAAAAGTAGTGGGTGTGTGAACAAAAGGCAATGAGTGTGAATTCTCCAAACTCTCATTATCAGGGGAAAAATTTGAATTTCTTTCACTTCGGACAGCTTTCTCACCTGTGAAATCCTAGATCATTAAAATCGTAGAAGCATCATCGACCACCCTTTGTAGATCATCAAAGATGGAAATCAAAGTTGATTCCTCTGATTTTTCTCTGCCACGGTCATTGAAGAAAAACCCTAAGCAAAGCCTATTTTCATATCAGATTGTGTGTGTGAGAGAGAGAGAGAGAGAGAGAGAGAGAGGGGGTACCAGGTCACCGCTGTGGTGAGGGGCGAGGGTGAGAGAGTGCGAGATCGGAGAGCAGAGAGTGCGAGGGTGAGAGGCGGCGAGAAGCCAAACTCAGTGAGAGGAGCGTGAGAGGATTTCTGGCCGTGAGTGGAGATGGAGTAATCAGAGAGGCGCCCACTGAGCAATCTCACCGTTGAACGACGAAGAACGATGCTCAACCGTAGGATTCAGAATACATAGTATCACTTGGGAAGGAAGTGGAATGCCTCGGTGGGAGGGGTGTTGTGGGGAGGGGTTCCGGTGGGAGCGGTCTTGCACATACCTTTCTTGTGAGATAAGCCATCGTCAAAGGCGCCGAGGTCAGTGAGGCGTCGTTCGGGCGGCGGTGTCAGAGAGGCGCCGAGGTCAGTTTTGGCTATTGGTTGCTTCACGTAAGAGAAGAGAAGAGGGAGCCGTTGGATTGACTAGTGACAGAAGAGCCCCTCCAACGGAGGAGAGACAGAGGGCTTCGGTCATAGCCCCACCGTTGGATTGCTTGAAGGGAACATGAGCCATTCGATCAAAAAAGATAAACGCCACATCAAACTAAGCTACCCCATAGATTTCAAAGAAAAATGATTGATAAAGAAGGGGGATCTATATAAAACTGAAAGCAATTAATAAAAGATAGTACACATATATTACGCAACTTTGATCTACATTTTATTGGACTCCAATAGCAATGAAGCCGTCATTCACCATGTCATGACAATTTAAAACAACCAATCAAATCAAACCATGTGTCCCAATTATTGAGGGTCAGCTATTTGAACGTTTTACCATTCAACTCTGTCAAGGATTATAATGATTAGTTAAAATTAAGTATGTCCACATCTATTTTCATGATAGAAACTCAAGTCAACTTAAGTCTTCCATTGCCCTACGACCCCATTATAACAGTTGCACCTTACAAATTTTTTTATCTCAAAAATTGTGTCAGCTTAGTTGAAAAAATTTATACTTTTTGCTTGATGGCCAAAAACGACAAAAAAACTTTAAAAAAAATTGAAAAGCTCCATTTCGATATTTTTTGACTTCCAGCTTTAAATAATCAACTTTAAACATAAAGTTCAACCAAAACAAACACCCACTTAGTATCCTCCTCTTAGCTTCCCCAATCTTATTAATGTGTCTTTTCTTGATTGCCCTATATTTTACCCAGTGATAATATCATATGCAAATGGCATACACAGTCAGGCATAATCTTCAAAGTGTCTAGTTGACTCATTTATAAGTAAGTAAAATAAATAAAAACTCAAAGTTGATCCTTAATGCAATTCTATAGTTATAAAGTAATTGAAACTTTGCTTGATTATCCTAAATTCAATCAAATTGTAGTGAAAGCCCCAACAAATACTGTCTTTTATCACAATAATATCTCAACGCACCTTATCAACAAGGTATCTTTAAACAATAAGAACCATATGTAGATCCTTCTTCCTCTCTCTTAATTTTTCTATTAGTCTCTTCTTATAAAGTATGTAGTATAGCTTCCATCCATGATCAAAGATGCGTAAATTTAAACTGATTTTCTAATTTCGTTGTAACAACTCCCTAGGAAGCTTTATCAATCTTTCTACAATTTCATTGCACGACTCATCACCTCTATACTTGTATAGTTGTTGCAATTATGAATATTTCTTTTGCTATTGTATATAAGTACTAAATACCTTTTTTCTTTCACTAATCCAACATTTTTCTAGACATTATAATCTAATTAAATAACTTTGTTAACCTAGACATCTCCAAACTTCAATAATATCATCTAGATACAAAGTTTTTCTTGATTTCATTTCCCTCAATTCAACTACTGCTTAAAGACTTAATCTACGAAAAAACATGCATTCTCTTGTTTCTCTCTCTTAAGAAGTTTGTAGATGTTCTTTCCTCAATGTTTAATGTCTAATAGTGTCAAGATCGTGGTACCCTATCTTCTTAGTATCTCTGTCTATCTTTTCAATATCTTTGTTAGGACATTTATATCTATAGATTTTTTTTCCATTTTTATCTTTTTGCCACTTAAGGGACTGTTTTAAACCATACATCTTAGAAATGCATCCACAGCTCATTACAACTCACATTGCAATTAGTTTACTGCTGCCATCATCTGCAAAATTATGTGACTAACATCAATTCAAAAACCTAGGACAAATAAGTCCAACAAAACATTGAATTTGAGAAAGAGAATGACAAAAGAGAACCCTGTTTGGAAAGATCTACAACAAAATATTTATTTTTATTTATTTATTATATTTTTTTTGCAACAGTTACTATCATGACTTCAAGAAGATTTTACTTGATTGGAATAAATTGTTGTAACTACTGGTATGTTTAGTCGGGAGGCCGTCCGACTATGGTTTGGCAACCGGATTAGTGCCTTACAGCCATGGTAGCTGCGAGCCTCATGAGCTTGCTCTCTCATCTTTTTTCCTCCACCTTTCTCTCGGAATTGATATTGTTTTTAATAAATAGTTAACTCTAACCCATATTCTTAAATTAATAGTGTGAAGGGAGAGGTGCGAAAACACTATGAGTTAGTTTAAGTTATAAGTCCATCCCTTTTCTTCTCATCGTATGTTCACAAACAACTTATAATCTGTGAAAACATAACAACTTATTGATCATCTTTTTTGCACATAGGCATATCAGGAATCCCTCATAGCTATGTGACTAACACCAATTCAATATCCTAGAACAAATAAAGGTCCCATGAAGCATTGAATTTGAGGTCCCATAAAACATTCAATTTAAGAAAGAATGGAAAAGGAGAGAACTACACTGTCTGGAAAGATCTACAACAAAATATTTACCTTTAATGTTTTTTTTTAAGAGTAGCCATCATGACTTAAAGAAGATTTTACTCAATTGGAATAAATGATTGCTACTTTTAATGAATAATTAACCATACCCATATTCAGTTAAATTAAATAGTGTGAAGGGAGAACGGTGCGAAAATAATACCAGTTTGTTTACCCTCTTCTTCTCACCACATGCTCACAAACATCTTATAATTTATGAACATAACTTGTAGATAATTTTTGCACATAGGCATTACCAGGAATCCCACATAATTCCACACAACAACAACAATCATCTAACACAAACAACTTATAATTTGTGAACATAACAACTTATAGATCACTTTTTTTTTTTTTTTTGCACATGGGACATTATTAGGAATCCCTCATAATTCCACACAACAACCACTATCTAACCTTTAAATCGGAAGATATTTCTTCTAGCTCAATTCGATAATTCTGCTAAATCCAAGACCAACAACTAACAAGGTACAACGACAATACTAATTCAACTCCAAGCCGATTATTAGGGAAGAAGATGCTTGAGAAACAAGAGATTTGAGGAGGACTTACAGATATAGAATGAGAGAAAGATCTGCATCCTGTGTGAGCTGTGCAGGCATTGAATGGCTAATGGGGAGAGAGAGAGAGAGAGAGAGAGAGAGGAGGAGGAGGAGGAGCGGTCAGGCTAGGGTTTAGAGAAGCGAAGGTAATTCGAGAAGGGGGTGTTCGCCGGTTTGGGTTTATACATTTCAGGGGCCCATGGGCCCTGGTTTGGAATAATGCTTTAAGGCCTTGTTTTGGGCCGAGTTGTAATAAATAATTTTGCTTATTTTTATTTTTTTAGATTTTTTTAATCTTTTAATTAGAGATTTTTAGTTTTTGATATCATCTCAATAACCAAAAAAGTAAAAAATAAAAATTAATAAAAATTTTAAATAATCACTGAAGAAAAAAAAAATAGGCAACGTGCAATTTGGTTTATTGACTTATTTTGGGTTATTTTGTCTTTTCTGAATTTTTTCTTTAGTTAACAAATATTACTTTTTTGGCCCTGCTCGATAAGAGAAGTTAAAAAAGTATAATAATTTGATCAAAATAAAAAAATTCACTAAAGATTAAATAAACAAACTAAATAAGCATTTATTCCAAATGTAGGCTTTTGTCTTGTTTTATTTTATTAGTTTTTGTTTTAAATAAGAAAATTATATTATTTGAACAACACAAAATATTTTAAAAAGTTCTCTTGCTGAGATAAACAGAAATAGTAAAAAAAAATTTGACCCAAAAATTAAAAAACTTAAAAAAGATATAAATAAACCCATAAGTCAGTTTCTTTCTTATTTTTGTTTTAAGTAATCTTTCCATATATTTTAATCAAAGTAATTTACTTTTTCGGTTCCTCTCATTAAGACAAAAATGAAAATATAAATACTTTTGATTAAAAATAAAAAATACAAAAATAATCCAAGTAATCAAAATTTAGTCCAAACTAAGCTTCACCTATTTTCTAAATCACATGAGTTTAATGTATATTAATTAGAATATAAAATATGAATAAATTTTATCTATCTATATATATATATATATATATATATATATATATATATCCTGTTACTTTAAATTTTAAAGTTACAGGTAAAAACAAGAATAAAAAATAAAAATCAAAGTTTATTACAATACAATCAATATACATATGGAGAATTAATCTCTGAAATATATGCAGAAGGATTAGTCCTCTGCAATGATATAAAACTCAAAAATCAACTTAAAAATGAGAAAAGATTTGGAAAAACAAAATTAGGACAATTTTATTATCAATTTGGATACAATACAATAAAATCGCCCTTAGATTCTATAACCAAACCTAAAAATAAAAAGAAAAAATATTATCATAAATATAATAAATATAAAAAAAATATAAATCTTATAAACCCTACAAAAAATATCAAAATTATAAATCATATTCAAAATTTCAAAAGAAACCACAAAAATCATCCAAAAAGAAATTTACAAATCAAGCCTCAACATCCAAGAAGGATGCTGTGTGTTGGAAATGTGGCAAAGTAGGACACTTTGCTAATCGATGTTTTACAAAACAAAAAATAAACGAATTAAATTGCTCAGATGAATTAAAACAACAAATAATGAATCTATTATTAAATTCAAGACCTCCAAGTGAAGATGAAGAATCATCTACACAATCCTCAAATGAAGAATATAATCTAAAAGAATTAAATCAAGATATCGTTTCTACTTCAGAAGAATCTGATTCTGAAAAAGAAATAAAATGTTGTAATAAATGTCAAACAAAAAAAGATTATTACCAAGCAATCTTGAAATTAAATGGTACAAGTATTAATGTTTTATCCCAAGATGAATAAAATATTTTAGATATTTTAAATCAAATTAATGATCCAAAAGCACAAAAAGATATAATTTTCAAATACATGGATCAAGTACAACGTATTGATCACAATTTAGACACACCATATCACCAATCACACACATACCAGGTAGAACCATTGAGAATGACATGCCAATCCGGGTAACTAATCTAGATTTCTCATAGAAAGAACGTTGGCCAAACGCTTTTCTATTTCGAACCCCAGAATAGTTAACTGGACGCCCAAAGGCAAGTCATATTACTTCCAAAATTCAACCCCTATGTACACATAAACACATAGCACGCGCAAGACAATTCATTCGCAAACCCATGTAAGCACACAATTCATGTCGTGTAGTGGTGCCTATAATCATCAAACAAATCATACACAAAGACTATTATCACCCACAGCTCATAGGTATTCGAACCTAGAGCTCTGATACCATTCTGTTACGCCCTCAACTCCGAGCCACGTTTACTCCGAGCCACGTTTACCCCACTTGATAACCCAATTTTATAGAATAACCGAGGAAACTCCTTTTTATAAAACCCAATTTATGGTTAGAACCTTCTTTAAATAAAACACTTAGATTTAATTTATTTTAAAAGAAATTCATTTTCAAAACTTCAAGAATATTCTAAGTATAATTCTCAAAAATTTCGACAAAGTCTCCTTTGTTGTTCGGATTATCCCAAATTTTCTGAAAAAACTGTTTAAACTCAAATAACAATTTATACTCAGGCATAGTCTGGATCTCAACTCTTAATGGCAACCACAACTATTAACTAACTATTCATTCTCAATCTCATAATAGTTATACCAATTCCCAAAGGAAATTAAATCATACAAGCTTAAACTATGCATGCCTATCATTCAATGTATATATTAGATACATTCAACCAAATCACTTTCATTGTTTTTCATATTTCTTTCACACTAGAAGATTAATAAAAAATATAATTACAAGACATAAGTATTTTCTTCTCATGCTTCCAATCACATTTTACACCAATTCTTTCCTTGATCGTTCAAACCTGGAAAAAAAATGTTAAACGTACATGGGCCGAAACTCGTAGGATAAAGACTAACAGTGCAATGCATGATTTGTGAGGTGTGAGTGGCATGCTATAATACAATTATAATCAAATCATGTTTATAACCCATTTTTATTCGTCATTTCTTCATCCTTTGTTTACTTAATTTTTACTCTTTCTTATTAAATCATTCTCCACATTTTTATTATTTTCACCATTAATTGAAGTTCCACACTCACCCACAATAAATATTGATTCATTTTCTTATTTGTTCTATTTTATTTCATTCGTCTTACATTCTTTCAATTATTCTTTGTTCCTGTTTTTATTTCAATTCTCTCTGGTTCGTTATCCAACATTTAGACTTACACTTTTTTTTAAACTGTTCATTTCTCTTTCTATTTCTTTATTCTTATTAGGCTCTTTACTCATTCTTTTGTTTCCATTTTCTTCTTTTCTTGACATCAATCACAATTTCTCTTTATCTTTCTTTAGTTCTTGCTTTCATTTTTATTCTCTTTAATCAGTAACAAAATACTGGCTCACCTCTTATCTATTATATAATCATTAACTTTCTCTCCCATTCTTTAATTTATTTATTTATATATTTCACTTTCATTTCATTAATCAAAACACTGAACCGACGTCGGGTGCAGCTTATAGAAACCCCTCCCTATTCCCCCAACAGGCTACGCAAAGCCGTTGGGTAATAGATAGCTCTATAAGTCACCACGACACAATCACGTCCGTTTTACGGAAGCTAACCTGAGGGCACACGGCACCCATCTTGCGCAAGTTTTCGGTCTTTCACCGCGGAGCTAGTCAAGCCCAACTTATCACATTTACAATTCTCGGTTCAATAATTGATTAATCATATCATTATTCATTAACCATCGAGAGTCCGTCTCCCCAATCATTTTGATTCAACAGAACTCATTTTATCTTCAATAAGCCAATCATTTCATAAACATATCACTTCTAACTTCAATCAAGTTTTCATTATAACCACGTGTTCTCAACATATTCCTTAACCATTGTATAGTCTGGTTCACAATTCATCATTCATTTCAATTAACTTAAACCATTTTACTAAACCACAAAACTTAAATGAGTTTATTAGTTCGATTATTATTATACTATGCACAAATCATGAACTTCATATTTCTTTCAAATTTCTTACTCAAATCACAATTTCAAATAATAATCCTTGAGTAATCTTAGCACAAGAATTCCATCTTTATCCAATAGTCCATTTACTGAGCAATCATTTCCATACGAATCATAAATCCATATCATATAGGCAATTTGAATCTTCAAAGTGAAGGTTTAATATATGTAATCACGATTCATCTTATATAAATATTCTCAACTTTCACTTTTATCCAATGCATTCTTCCCACTTTTAAATTTCAATGTCAAGATCTAAAACAAAATTTTCATAAACCCTTTTTGTATTCCATATTTTTCCATATTTCATTATCTATTGGATTTATCCGTTCAAATTTCAATTCGAACTATAAGTCACCATTCAATTAGCTAAAGTGTTCGTTGTTATATACACAAGGTTCTATGTAATGCCATACGCTCACATGTATTAACCATTGTATTTATTATATCTTCTCACTTTAACCCTGTAAATCTCGAATCACTTTTCATATTCTTATATCAACAATTCATTTCTAATTTATTCTTTTACTTTATGCCTACCTTTGTCATAGTTTCAACATTTATCCAATTTTAATAAACCGACCTCGTTACAAAACAAATTTTACAAGTGAACACTTAATATAAGAAGAATATCATAAAATCTCCAAAGTCTTTTGAGTAGAGTTTCAATTTGTACTTTCTCTTGCTGATGCTTACTCAATGGTTACAATTCTAAACCAAACCATTTTCATGTTTTGTTCTCAAATCGTAAATCTCCTTTCATTATATATATATTTTTTTATCATGAACTGCCAAACTTTAGGATTTTGCTCAAAATTCACCCAATTAATTCATATTTTGCTAAATTCCAAGGTACCAATAACTCATTAATTACTACAATTCCATAATGTCATCAAATTCTCAAATTATTGCATTCTTCCTAAAACTGTGAAACTCATGACCAAAACTTTAGTTTAGATTCTCTCACTTTATATACTCAACTCAAGAATTAGCCCCAATTAATAAGTTTCAATGTTTAAACCACTTAGAGGTCATGCCAATTTTATCTCCCAACATTTCACCACCACTTAGGCTTAAATATAACCACATTGTTTTATAAACCCAAATTTGCTCAACCATGCGTTAAATAGATTTCTGAATAACGTTCAAAATTGCTCAATTGATTCTCCAATCATAACTCAATAAGTTTAAAATTAAAACCCCTAATATCACCCTTTAGATCCATTGTCAATGAAATTAAAACATTCCTAAATCTTGCTAATTACTGATGAATGTACCCTTCAACTCTCAATGTAATGAGTTACTTAGTTCTAACATTTCATTGTTAACCCTCTATTCCATTCCTTTATCCACTACTCATGAATTCCTGTATCATCATTCCCAAATTAATCAGTCCAACTATCAATTTGAGTCACACTTTACAAATCTCCTAGCTAAAGGACTCCAACAACTGTTCAATGTCCCATATATTTATGATAATCATTTCTAGAATTTAGGTATAATCTTCAACTCACAAACACAATTTCAGTTCAAGAAGGGTATATATAAAATTATCAACACAAACAACCAACAATCCACTAACATTAGTCAGAATCCTACCTCACGAGAGCCAAACACGCCACAACCGGGAGCCCAGGTTTTCGACCATCACCAAATACCTGAGTTTCCGCTAACTGGTTGCGGAGCTATGGTCGTAACACGCTTGAATCTCAACCAGTGGTTTGAAATTTCAAATGGAGGACCTCCACCTCTGGTTCTCTCCGATGGCCTCTCAATTCAGAAATCAATAAAAGAAAATCAGTAAAAAGAGGGGAAAGGATGAATGACGCAGAACAGGGGGAAAAAAAATTTACCGCGGCTCCTGGAGAATGTTGGGAGTTTCTATTGCTTCCAACTTGTTGTTTGATTTCCCAAATCATAGGGAAGAACAAAGCCTTAATCAACTCTCCTTGGAAGAAAATGAAGCACCGA
>JAULJZ010000002.1:539963-555384 GCA_032270985.1 Heliamphora pulchella | reverse complement strand
TTTATACACGTTTTAAAAATACGCAGATAAATTTATCTATTCTAAGGTCCAATTGGACCTCGCGCGTTAAAACTGGATCTCGCACGTTAAAAATTTTATTAGTAAATGAAAAACAAAAACGCCACTATTTTAAGAATTTAAGACTAATTTTTTATAAATTTTTCTTTTTATTTTTTCCCATTGTAGACCAGTTTTTGACTCATTTTTTTAGGTAAACAGTGCCCAAAAAAGCTTACCAAATGCATTTTCCCAATTTTTCAAAAAACAAAGTGAAAATCAAGGGGAGAAAAACTACTAATCAAACGGATAAGTACTTGTTTTAATCATGTTATATGCCCTTTTAACTGACAAATATAGTACTTAAAATAAAAGTGGTGAAGTTTCGTTATAGTTGTAAACTTATAGTTTGAAACAACATAATTGAATTTATTAATTTAGAATCATAAACAAAAACAAACAAAAAAGAATGAGATCACTAGCTTAGATTTTCCAATTTTTCGTTGACCTATAAACTAAAAGTTGAAGTATAATAATTTTTAATAAACATCCTCTCAATTTTCTTTTACATCTTTCTCCCTTTCCTCTTTTCACTTTCCCACAACAAATCCAAGATCCAAATACCACCTTAGAACAAACATCTTAATAAAGCCTCAACCTCAAGTTATTGAGGTCACCTCTTCTATAACCCGAAAACATCCAACTAAAAATAGCTATCACACTACTACTCTCTCAGAATGATAAATTAATGTCACTTACAAAGCAATACATAAAAACCTTATGACCATTTTGTTCTTATTTGTTTCAGTCAAACTCCAGATACAACAGCTTTAAAACTTAAAAACACCACCATGGGAGGAGGAAGAGGCCCTGCACCGAGGCAGCCAGGCCGGAGCCTCAAAAATCTCAACCCTCTAAACCGGGTTGAAAAGAACGTGGTTGCGAGTAACTAGCAAACTACCATAACAACCACTTTTACCTTTTCCACAACACATTCCACAACCCGTCGCCCACCGAAAGTTTAGCAAGATAAAGAGGAAAAACAAAAGGTATCGAAAGAGAGAAAACCCTTTGATTTTTAGTACGTGTTAACCACTTAACGTACCTGTTAACCTCACGATGCCAGCACAAAACGTTCATCCCCCACTCCATAACCTTGGAAACGGATCTAGGGTTACAAAAACACAAGGGAATTCAAACATTAGACACAACGGCAAAAATGAGAGCAAAAGAAAAAACCAAAAATATTTATCTTATGGAAGAAGAAATGTTTTGCTACCACATCATGAAATAATTTTTTTAAAACCACAGAACCAAGTGAGAATTAAAAAAGAAAAAAAGAAAAAAAAAGTGGGATGTTAGTCCCATGCACTAGTGACCCCAGGACCATATCCTCCACTGTACCCACCAGAAGCCCCATACCCGGTACCACCCCCACTATAGAAATCTGCGCCACCCCTATTGAAAGAGGAATCTCTTCGAAAATCACGGCCACCAAACCGGCCTCCTCCAGAACGACGATTCTTCCCTCCTCCGCCATAGGAAGACCGGGCTGCATAGTGGGAAAGCCAAGTAGGTACTTCTTGATTTGATTCTTGCATTAATTCAGCTAATGACCTTGCCAACGAAGCGTTGTTATCGTTGAAGAAGGCGGTTGCCAACCCAGTCTTCCCGGCTCTCCCTGTCCGTCCAATACGATGGACATAATCGTCAATGTCATTTGGAAGGTCGAAATTGACCACGTGTCCAACATGGGGGATATCAAGACCACGTGCTGCCACATCTGTTGCAACCAAGATTGGAGTGTTGCCACTTTTGAAAGATCTCAGAGCTTGTTCTCTTTCCTGCACAAGTCAAAATAGACAAATGTTCAAGAGTGCATTCTGACCCACAATACTGAGCCTAGAAATTTTTTTTTATAGTAATGAGAGCATTATAAAGGAGGCATTTAAGGAATGCCACATGTATTTTTTTTTTTTAAAAAAGATCTCATAAGCTAGTTCAAAGCTGGCGTTAAGTGGAAATATCAACTATTGACACAAAATTTAACGCCCGGCTCTGGCTCTTGTAATTCCTTATGTAAAACTCCAGAGCCGTACATCCAATTCTACCATCCAAATAAACCAATTTTTCACATGTTGTGGGGACGAAATGTGGAAAAGGTTGAACATTATCCATAGATGCCTAGAGCACACCTTTTTTTCACAACAGCACTCCATTCTTTTTTGTATTTTTTCTTTCTCATTCATCTCTTCATGAACTTATTTGCTTATTTATCAATTTAACTATTTATTCTGGCATCCTTCAAGTGGATGGCATAAACCATACACGTGAACTCACGATTACTAAACCAGACACGCTTTTGGCAGGTGCAAAACCAGTTTCCCCAGGATCTAATTATAGAGGTCGAAAGAAAACTTTCCAAGAAGTACGAGGACTTGCACCAAACATGTGTCTGCCACCAATTAGTTCAAGACACATTCTAACCGCCAGGAAAATCAGATCTGCCATTGTTAAAATGAGGTTAAGAATATTGGCTCCCGTACACTATTGGTCGCCAAGCATGTGCAAAATGCCACTTTGGTCTCCAATGTTTCTGCTGTGCACTTACATTATTAGTCACCAGAGCATGCACACCATGCCACTTTGGTCTCCAATGTTTCTGCTGTGCCACTATCATCTAAATTCCCAATTTGACTTTAAATGGGCCAATATTGCAAAAGGACAAAAGGAGCCTGGGATAATCCTTGGAACTAAAAATAATAATATTCTATTTACTACTGCATTGAATTTCAATTTAATGAAAAAAACAGAAAATATCTTCCCCCTCCCTCTCTCTCTTCCTTCCACTTTCCATCTCTCCCCATCCCCTGCACCTCCCTCTCTCCCTCTCTATTTTTCTCTAAATTTAGACCGATTGTTATTGCAACCCATCAATACTATCACCACCTCTTGTTCATTTCAAGCATAATCAAACCCATACATTTTTTTATTAAGAACATGCGTGTTAAGATCAAGTCATGATGATAAGATGGTTGAACAAAAATACATTTGAATACAGGGTGTGGTGGGTATTCGGGGGAAGGGAGATTGGAGGTGCACTGATTGGTTTGATGGGTGAGGCGATGTAGGCATTGCGGCTGTGATGGCAATGGTGGCTGGGTTTGGGGGTGGTGGTTGTGTTGAGATAGGGAGGGGCATGAGCAGCACAAGGGAATTGACCGCTGGCGGTAATGGGGCTGAGTGTGTGATGTGGTGTGGTGGTGTTGTGTGGAGGGGGATGGGCATGGGCAGTTGAGGAGGTTACAGGAAACAGAGGTTTTAGTGGTTGGAGGTCCCAGGGGGAAGAGGTTTTGTTTTAAGGGTGAAAGTAGAGAGGGAAAATATAAGGGGTGTGAACTGCGTGGGTGGTGGAATAAAGAAAAGTGAAGGGGAGAGGTTGGTGGTCAGGTGAAGGCAAGTAGCTTATGCCTTTTTTATCCTCGCTACCCGGGTAATAATCGAATCTGGAAAATATGAACCTCTTGCATTCTTTGGCACAAGGTGTGGGGGTGGTGAGAGAGAGAAAGTGAAGAGAAGACGGCGGTGGTCAGGAGGGGATGAGGGTGGTCTGTGAGGGGATGGGAGACAAAGAGGGAAGACGAGGGGAGAGGGTAGTGGTTCAGTGGAGAAGAAAGAACACGGAGGGTAGGGGTTCAGTGATTGTGAATGAGAAGGAAGAGTAAGAGGGAGAGAAAAAGACAGGGAACCACTAAAAGAGGGGAGACAGAATTTAAAAATAAAAAAATAAATGATTGCCCCTGGTGTTAATAATTAGATCATTTTAAATCAACCTGGAAACTGGGATGACCAAAGTACCAAAACTGATATTCAGGGACCAAATTGTCAATAGGCATATACAATTTGTGGACCAATTGTGTAATTGAGCAGTAAATATTTGATAAAGTCACATCACTCGTCCGAGTTGTAGCCCTACTTTTGCCTTCGGAATATTTTGCTGTGGTGGTGATAGAAGCCATCCCAACCCAAACAACAAGAGATGAATCTTTAATTAAAGAATCAAAATGACTTACTAAAATTCTAATATATCCAGGTGCACACATGTAAAGACCCGAACACAAAATAAAACTTCAACAAGACTAGGAACTTCCAGAAGAGGATGCATCATATTTGTGATGCTCACCTTTCCATTAAGACTTATCAGGACTTAATCCTAGATTCAACTAAATTATAAACTAAACTACATTGACAAATATTTGCAGTTAAAAAACCTAAAGCCGATGTAAAGAAAAAATAAAACAGTTAAAAGAAGAGAGTATTGCCCAACCAACAATTGAGCAGCCAAAAAACTGGTGCATAAACGTACTCCTCATGTCAATGCTCAAATTTGTTTTACACAATCATTAATTATAATGTTAATTCTTAGATAAAATCACCCTTCCCCACCATCATCAAATTAGTGATTCCTATGCCTTAGTGCAATTGACTAAAGGTATCATATGCTAGATTAATCAGGGTGACCATGTTTTGGTGACCACGCATCCTATAGTACCTAAATATAGTCACCAAATATCTATGAAGCACAAATATTTCAAAATAAGCCCCGTACACATATCGAATATGTATCAAATACGGATACACACCCAACACAGTAAAATACGTATCGGTTGCACCAAATAAGTAACCAATAATTTTTTTTATTCTTTTGAATTTCGGATACGGCTCGAATACGTGGGGAATACGGGAGGGATACGTGGAGAAAACGGGAAGGATACAGCGGGGATACATGATGCTCTAATTTTTCATATTTTTTAATTTTCTGTGTATTTTTTGCTTTAAGTTTTTAATTTATTATATGTTTTACTATACTAATTCTTACGTCATAAATTTGTGATTCATTTTTAATTTCTAATATTTTAATTATTTGTCATGTATTAAATACTCGATTGTAACAATCAAATGAATTTAATCCTACATTGGGTTTTATTTTTATAAATAATACATTACTAAAAATTAAAAATATATATTTTTTTACAAACGTATCCTAACCGTATCCGTATCCTACTTTCTGTAATTTTGTTGCATCACCGTATCATCGTATCTGTTTCCCGTATCCGTACTTCCTAGCTAAATATGGTCACTATAACATTACTCTACAAAAAAGTCTCCATTCTCTTCTCCCTATCAGCCTGTGGCCTTGAACACGTGGCAGATAGAGGTGCTAACATCCTAAGTGCAGTAGAATGTGTAATGACACTATTTTTCTTTAACTACCGCTCAAAACCCATCCTTGAATTTGTTTTAAGTTATTCTTATCTAACCAAGAAGTCCCGTCATATGTATGGTTCCAATTGTAGCTACGTATTCTCAAACTCTATTGTCCTCTTTAAGTGGCTGCCAGCTGCCACTGGTTTGAAATTTATGATGTACTTATCCTGTTCATAACAGCAATGGGCACAGGGCACCAAAAATTCATCCACGGATACTAGCAAGAATTTCACAAAATGGGGATAGGCCAAGTATCTTTGGAAGATTATGGATCAAGTTTCAAACACTCTTAGGTACACATAACAGGAATAGGCCAAGTATGCTAGGCGCCAGCCAAACCTCTGTGCCACAAACATGGACATACATGCGTAATACATGAAAACACTCCCATAGATGGAAGTTGGACAAAAGATATGGACAAGGTTACTAGCAGGGAAAGGTTACTAGCAGTGAACATATATCGGACCAATTTACCAGAGACCAGATAGGTGCATCTACCGAAAGAAAAGAGGTACTTCTAGACTAGTTTGTTTGAAATTTCCCAAGTTCAAATCTGTACCTCTGTTATGTGGACTAGAGGACTGCCACATGCTATGCGCGTGAATCTGACTTCAGTAGTGTCATATTTTAATCGCACCATTTGGTTATTCCCAACTTGCAGTTTAAAATTGTGCCACGTGCAGTATGTGATGCCAAAAGTGAGTGCTGCTACAACAACTCTAAATTCGGTAATATACAGAAACGTCAAAATGAGCAAACCACTTCGAGCGAGTACTCTGCATGAATATCTCATATCCTGTAAGAAAGAGAGAGAAAGGGGGGAAATAGTGATTCGAGCAACGGATTCCCATGACCAAGGATTTAGTGTCATTTACACTGTTATATAAAGAGAATAGGTCAGTTTGGTATGAACAAACTCTAGAAGCCGGCTCACACAGCTCCTTTTCCCAAATTAACCAAAAACAATTAAGAAAATTCAATGTCTCCAAAAGTTCCAACCCAATAACCGTAAGGGTATAAGAGTAAACTGACCTCCACATTTCCCACTAATGAACAGACATGTTTTGTAACTTCCCATCCTTATCATTTACAAACAGTCCCTTCCTGCTTGACTTTAATACCCACCTCTCTGAACTAACCATTCCCGTACAGTTTCGTCTAAAAAGATCTACACAGAGCCCATGAACCCATCACTTTCTCTCTCCTGTTTCTCTATCTACTCTTTGTCACCAGAGTTCACGAGATTGTCGCACTACTTCAATATATATGATGTTGCATATGAATTGAATTTATGGAGTTTTTGACTGCAGGTACGTGTTGGCGATTGTGATTTTATCGATATACAGGGGCACAAGCTTTGCGGCAAATTCAAGAAATTTCCACCAAGAAACAGTTCTTTTCACAGCGGAATTTGGCTTTGGTTACTTCTTTGGCAATCAAGTTGGCTTTTAATTTCATTCAATTCTGCAAGTGCTTGTTTGTTTCAATTCTACGAATTCCAGAGAAATTTTTAGAAAATGGGTTCGCTTTCTTTATTTCATTTCACGCATTTATGTGATTTCCGTTCTTCCAAGTCACGCAGGCTTTAATTAAGCGAAAGGAAAATGCCTTCGATAATGTCTCTGGATAAGAAAGCTCTAGAAGAGTCTTTCAAGACTTTTCAAAGCTTAAGAAAAAACTTTACACCCAATACGGAGAACCAATTTCCTGTTTGGAATGCTTTAAAATTTTGGTTTTTAAGATATTTAGTTTGTTTAAAAATAATAATAAAAATAGTTAAACTATTTTAAATAACATGTTTAGAGTATTTTTTAAAAATATTAAAATTTGTTATTGAAATATCTAAATAATGCTTTAAATGTTTATAGCCACACTTTTAATTTTTAGGAATATAATTGAATTTTTAATTGAGAATATTATAGTTATTTCATTCTAAGAAAAAGTTGGAAAGTATAGATTTTTTTAAGATAATAAAGTAACAAAAAAAAAAGTTAGTGGCCCTTTTAAAGATGTCAAACACTATAACTTAAAAGTTAATTTTTTGGCAAAAAAACTAAGTTTTTTTAGAGATGACAAATAGAAGAAAACTAATCATGGAGGTGTTTAATGAGTCAGAGATTCTCTATTTTAAAAATTACTTAGGAACATTTAACCATCGAGACAAATAATTTTTTTACCATGTTTAATCTCTAAAACCATTTTAGAGATGATATGGTATGCCCAGATTTTTTCCAAATATGAGAAAACAAAATTTTATACTTGGAGCAATGTCAGGACATTGTAATCTAAGGTTCACGAAAATGTTACAAGAAAACAATGTCATCAAGTACCCGATCAATAGTCTTAAAACCCAAACATTGGCACCTTAATTCACCCAATTGTAACTATATATCTGCTGCGAAATGTAAAGTGTAATCACTAAGTAAAGTATAATGTCAACCTTCCGTACGTATTGCATCTTTATGTTCTACCACTTTTATTGATGTCTAACCTAATTGATTATAATAGTATTTATATCTATGCTACCAAACTTTTTCTATTTAAATTAATCACAAAATTTACATACTATTAAATTTCAAAATTTACTCATTATACACAATTTGTTTCTTCTCAGGAATATGGCAAATACCGCTGCAAAATAATTTCATTACATAATGCGGCTAAGAGGTTAATTATTTTTGGATTTATGTTTATAGTAGTAAAAATTTGTGGAACTAATGTATACGAAGTGATTGAATGAATTGGTAGTAGTGAAGATAAAGATTTTTTTGGTATAATTTATAGTACAAGTTATTTTTAATCATTTTACACTACGAGTTACACGTGCATTGCGTGTGCCCCGACTGCTAGTGTTTGGATGATGAGAATCATGAAGAGGAATAGGAATGTGATTGCTAGAAATTAAATAGCTAATAATCCAATACCTAAAACAATCATAACAAATGCTAGGATTAATTCAGTGATCATATTCCGAGAACTTTTTTTATGAACTTGTTAGAGTTCAAAATTTCCTTTTCTTATTAATAGAATCTGGAATCTAAGATTACCATGGGGGAAGGTGGGGATCAAATTGCTAGTTAGTTTGAAAATGTGATTCCTGGTTGGATTAGTAACATTAATTAATTTCATATTCCCTTTCATTCCAAACGAAGGAATTATGGAGATCAAGAATCCCATTCCAATTCCCCCTCAGGATTTCTACAATTCAAACATAGCCTAGGGATTAATTTAGACTTACACCTAAAAATACAAATACAGCTAAATCACATCGAGTCTATGAGAAAAGAAGCAATATAATAATAAATCCCAGCAGAAAATAATACCTAACAGTAAAAACAACTTTACCTGCTGAGTTCTGTCACCATGAATAGTTGTAGCAGGAAAACTGTTCATATATAACCAATGTTCCAGTGAATCAGCTCCCTTCTTTGTCTCCACAAATACCAGAGTCAAAGCTTGCTGCAAATAATAATAATAATAATAATAAAAATAAGAAGAAGAAGAAGAAGAAGCAATCAGTTGGATAATAAAGGTTAAGATTTTAAAATTAGCTTATCAAATGCTGGTTGAACCATAAAATTATCTTATCAAGTTTTATTTGGGCAATTTCATCTAATATGATGCCTTCACACCAAGGCCATGTTTGGTTAGCATGAATGGGCTGGAATTGAATGGCCATTCAAGATTTGTACTTCCTTTCCCACGTCTGGTATGCGTTATAAAAGTGGAAACCACCATTCCAATAGAATGGCTATTCCAACATAAACTGGGAATATCTCACAAGGCTAAGGAATAGGTATTCCATTCCAAAATGAAATCGTTCTGGAATAAAACAACGATGACTCTCAATAAGCAATATATGTACATATATATATATATATATATGAAAACACTCCCACTTGATCTCATGAAACCAGTCATAATTCTTAATCCTTTAATGCCTCTACAATTGTAGTTTTTTATTTTTAAAATTTAACGCTATAAGAGTTATTTAATGCCACTCACCCTCTCTCTCTCTCATTCTCATTTTTCTCCTCTTTTCAATTCAACTACTTTTAACTCATATTATCCTCTTAGATCATAACTATCAAAAAAAAAATCTTTAGCTCACGTACATGCATTGTGTAGCCTACAACCTCTAGCACATATATACACACACACGAACCTGATCTTATCGAATATCTTCTTGATAATCTTGTTAGAGGAGGATCTGTCTATTAGTTTGTGCAGTTGCTTATGTTCTATATCAAATAAGGCCTTGTTCGACTACTTAAGCTTTTTGACCCAAAAAGAACACCCTAGTAGTTCATTTGCATTGACCGAATAAGCCAAAAGAACCTACTTTTTAGCTTTTTTCTGCAAATCCCAATACCGACATGAAAAGATGAAACTTTCCTCACATATTACAAGTCAATTTCAATAGATATTAATACAGGGCAATGTCATCTTTTTAAAACATAAGACCCTTGGAAAAGCCAGTTAAAATTGCTAAGTTGCCGAACAACCTACCTTTTTCTATTCTTTTACCTTTTTCGCTTAAAAACATAAAAGCAAAAAAGCTTGGGCTTACCAATCAGTCCCTAATACACCAGAACTACATCAATCTACTCATTTCTTAGAAAAATGAATTAATTATTGCAAACTTTAATAAATTTTGTTAATATTTGAACTTGATAATAGATTGTTGAAATTTTTTCTTTCCAGTTCACTAGCTTAACATACCAAAATTGGGAGTGGAATCCATTCCCACGCCATTTCATGTTTGCAACCATACAATAAAATGAGAATGAACATGCCATCCCATTCCACCTTTCTATTTTCACTTTCATTCCATTCCCACGTCATTATATTCATGTGTACCAATCATGATCCAAAAGATTTCCTGAAGGTTGAAACTATTTTTTCCTTTTTTCTTTATATGTAAATGATGACTCTTACCCTACTTATGCATATAAATTCTATGACTTTCTAGATTCTCTCCTCCACAAAGACACGTAAATTACTTCAAAAAGAAATCAAGAAGATTTCTCATTCAGAATATTATCCACCAAAATCTTTCATAGATATGAGCAATGGAGACTTTGTTAGTAAGTCTTTAACCCAATAAGAAATCCACATACACAACCACACAAATATAATGGAAGAAGATGGAACACCAAACTCTCTGGTTTTACCTTGCCTTGAACACCATTTGCCCTCTGCGCATGAAGAAGGTCCATGAGGTGGCTTCTCTTGTCAGACTCATGAACAAATTCCACTCTTTGTACAATCAAATCAGTACTGGAACCAACTCTCCCAACAGCCAGAAAAATGTAGTTTGAAAGAAAGTCAGATGCCAATCTCTGCATATTAACAGAGTGGAAAACTTACACCGAGTGTAATTGAAAATACTCCACAAAACATGTGAATTTCATTTTACAATACTGTAAATGCTGGTCAGAATACGTATGCAATTCGATGCCCATTCAACTCATACGCAAGAAAGAGCAATATGTTGATGTTGCCTGGAGTTGAATAAAACTCAGTAAAGCAGAGCACAGCCCAAAATATACTTAAATCGCATATGAATTAGTATTGAATTGAATTTTCATATAAAGAAACCAAACCTGTATCTCTTTTGGAAAGGTGGCACTGAACAGCATAGTCTGTCTCACACCTGGTGGAGGCATGTCCATTTGTTCCACTATTTTCCTTATTTGAGGTTCAAAACCCATGTCCAGCATTCGATCTGCCTCATCTAGAGCTAAATACTTTATCATCTCTAATGAAACTCTTGCCCTCTCCAGCAAATCTACCAATCGCCCAGGGGTTGCCACAAGTATATCAACGCCTCTTTCAAGATCTCGAAGCTGCCACAACATACCATCAATTCAGCATCACACAGATTACGAAGAGTAATAGCAAAAATTCTGCAACGACAAAATCCATCTAGGAACATCCGTACTTAGGGCATAATAGCAACTTTTTCTGTATAACAGGAGTATTAGTCACTTGTTGGATTTATTCGGGGCATTTCTACAAGAAACCGAACCCAGGTGCAACAAAAATTTTGAAATAGCACTAAAGATGTAACAAGGATCTGCATTACCACTGCTACGTCATGATGTTGATGTTGATATTTAACTCCGATATACAAAAGCTCCAATGAAATGACCTCCAATCATGTTTATCATCTTTATGTTCACATCAAATGTGCATGCAAACTCACACATTCACAGGGAAATGGAATCAAATGACAAAAAAAAAAAAATTAAGAAAATCAACTGCTCTCACGTGGATTACCTCAGAAAAATCTTCAAAGCAATTATTTTATTGTTGCTAATCTTATCCTGGTAAAGATCAAGTTAAGAAAAAATGCTATTAAGGTTTTACATTTCTGAATGACTTAGAGCAACAAATTGAAACATCTCAGTTTCTTAGCATTATCAGTTTACTTTTGATTCAGGTCCAACCAAGAACCAGTGGTAAGACAACCAAAGTTCCCTGTCTAACTAGTTCCAAAAAGCTTTATGACTACGCCTAGCTGCTCGGTGGAGTGCTTAGTTCAAACTTCAACTAGAAATAGAGCACTTTTCTTTTTTTTCTTTTAGATGATGTAAATATTTATACGACATGGGTTGTAGGTCTAGTTGATACAAGCCTATAATATTATATGTTGTGGCACTAGTAACAGCTCTGGGATATGTTAGAAAATTTTTATTCTTCCACATAATCTTTCTCATTAAAACTTTTCTGAATTGTTTTTTAAAAAATCCATAAACTGGTTGAGTAAGCAGGCCTCAGGTGGGCTTAAGACCCACTAGCTCATCACATAATCATCCCTATAGGATTGGATCGTGACAATATGGGCAACAATACAAAAGTAGCAACAATTGCAACATGATATGTTATTCTATTTTGGTAGAGATAAGACTTCAATTTTAAAGAATTGTCTTTATGTATTTTCCATTAGAAAAAGTTTAATTTCAGCTTCTAAGTTGGTAAAGGATGGATATTCAGTTTATTTTAAAATTTTAGTAGTTATTAAAGTTAATAAGTATTTTATCTATTCTAGTTCATTGTTAAATGATCTTTATATTAGTAGTCATATCTGTCTAATACTTCAACTCAAGAATTGAATAACACAAATAATTTACCACATAAGATAAAAGAACTATCTAAAATGAATCAAGCATTTCTTTAGCACTTACACTTAGATCATATTAATATAACGCTGGTTACAAAACTAATCGAAAATGGACCATTAGGTTCATTGGAAGTGAAGGCTCTTCTAGTATGTTAATCCTACTTACAAGGAAAAATGACCAAACTCATAAATTCATGGAAATAAAGGTACGTCAGGCAATTAATAACCCTTTCTCTCTCTCTCAAGTATACATGAAAATAAATGAACATCGGCATTTTTATTGTTACTTCCACATGTATACAAGTTTGTTTAGGTTGACATTTACTAAACATCATTTATTTTCAGGTTCCACATTCAAGTCAACTTTTTGTTCCTCCAGTAAAGGAGTTCATTTGCAACATCTTAACTTGTATACTCTAATTGCACTGAAAATTTATTCATTAGTAACTAGTTTTTTTGATTCAGGTCCAACCAAGAACTAGTGGTAAGACAACAAAAATTCCTTGTCCAAGGAGTTACAAAAAGCTTTGTGACTACGCCTAGTTGCTCGGTGGAGTACTTGGTTCAAACTCCATCTGGAAATAGAGCACTTCGTCCACCTGCTTGCGCCCAGAAAGTCCAATATAACTTTATAGAACTATGTTTTCTGTTTTCAAGATTGAGAGAAGCACTGGTCCGCATCACAGCTCTCATGTGCACCATGAAACATTCCCAGGAAAGAACTGCTTACAAGTATGTACCAAGGAAACTGAGGGTGTTGAGAGGGTAGAATACATATATACCTAATTTTTGGCATAATATGCACAAAATGGCTGCTTTCAAACTCAAAATTTAATTCTCCTTCTTTGGTTTTGGAAGTCAAATGCTTTAAAAAAGAAGTATAAACTGACATAAAAGGAACTGCAACCGCAGAGTCCAAAAGCATTTATTTTCATGACTGAAGAACTGCTTCCATGGAGAATTGTTATTGCATTAGATATGTAGGGAAACTTTTCCAAGTTAAAGGTAAATGGCTAAAGAATAGCTACTGTATTGTCCCCATCAATCTGAGTGCATTTAACTAATCAAAAAAAAATATGAGTTCATTACCTCAATAATGAAAATCGCCATTCATCTAAAAGCTCATTTAGACGTGCAAACAAAAATCATGCTACAAGCACCCAAAAAAATGGGATAACTAGTCTACATCAACTGAATAACATGATTAAACCCAAGCCCATATTAAATCCAAGCATGAAATCATAAAAATCAACAGACCAATTAATCAGGTAGAAAATGAACTAATCACACCGAAAATCCCTTTTTCCACATCATTATTAAATTGCTTCGGAGATAGAACTCTTAGGTGCAGAATATCAAAAACACATTCTGCAGAGGAAAAGTTCTCATTTACCCAATACAGAAATAGCCATGCATCTAAAAGCTTATAAAGATGTGCAAAGGAAATATCCATGCATCTCAAAGCTTATACATGCAACAAGTACCAAAAAGCTACAACCCACAAACAAAGGAGGAAAAAGTAGAGTATACGTGGCAGAAGATGATTCAATTAGTACATAATAAATCAAAAGAACTCATAGAAACAAGTAGCAGACCTGTTGGTTGATAGGTGCTCCACCATACGCAACAACCACTTTGACACCAGTTTGATATGCAAATTTCCGAGCTTCTTCATGAATCTGCAAGCAAATTACGAAGTTTTAAGTTTTTTTCTTAGACAAAAACTAAAGCACCTCATGCATATATGGTCAAGCACGAGAAACCCACTTGAATTGAAAGCTCCCTTGTTGGAGAGAGAATAAGAGCAAGTGGGAAAGCTACACGTCCACGAGGTCTCTGTGCAAATTGGCTCTTCATAATTCCACTGATAATTGGGAAGCAGAAAGCAGCTGTCTTGCCAGACCCAGTCTGGGCGCATGCCATCAAATCCCGGCCCGAGAGGGAGATTGGTATGGCGTGCCGCTGCACAGGCGTTGGTTTCACGTACTTGCACCTCCTTATATTTTGATTTAGTTCTTTGCCTAGGTCAATCTCCGCAAAAGTATTCACAGGAGGTGCCACATTATCCCCGCTCGTCTCCACCGGAATATCTTCGTAGGCATCAAAGTTAATCCCAGTGTTCTCCTGTTCACCAACAGCTTGCTCTTCATTGTCATCATCTTGAAAAGGATTAACCTCCCGTTCCCTCCCCCGATCCCAACCACCACCTCTGCTGTTCCAACTGCCTCCGCGACCACCGCTACTATAGCCAGATCGATTATAATCATTCCTAGGACCACTCCAACAACTCCCACCAACAGGAGCACCATACCCAGGTCGATCCGTCCCAGAAGTTGAGCCACTGTTAACTGGAGCTGGCGGATCTGACAAAGCTGGCCGATTACGTAGATGTGGAGGAACATACGTTGATCGTGTCTGAGCCAAAATGGAACCAACATTACCGTTATTAGCAGAAGAGCCTGCCACAGCTGTCTCAGCTGCAGCAACTGAATCAGCCCATGAGCTCCGCATAGTCAAATAAAAAAATCGCCCTTTTCTGCCGAAAATCCCTCTGAGGTTTCGACCCAAACTTTAATTGCAGAAGAGAAGAAAAAAAACGTCGGAATGTAATCCTCTGTCCGCAACAGAGACTCAGATTCCAAAATTTCAATAGCTTTCGTCAAAATCGAATGGAAACTTCTCGATTTATGCTTCCCAACCAAAACCTGATCAAACACGACATTTACTCAGAAAAAAAAAAAACACATTCATGAAATATGACAATGCTAACCATAATATACGTCAACAAACATAAGAATAAATCATGATCTAGAACCCTAACTAAGCATCAATAAAGAACAAACCAAATGAGAGGCGTTTCCGAAACTACAAACAGAGAATCGAATCAAACACCAAAGTAAAAACGCACGGGGCTCCATGAACATTATCACAATATATATATATATATATATATGTAACAAGGTAGCCGTACTGGAAGGTGCGGCTGGATCACCTCCTTTTCAGGGAGAGCTAATGCTTGTTGGGTATTTT
>JAULJZ010000002.1:521669-539863 GCA_032270985.1 Heliamphora pulchella | reverse complement strand
CGATTTTTTCGCTCAACAACACTATTTTGTTGAGGTGAATAAGGTGTCGTAGTTTGGTGTATAATACCATATTTTGAACAGAACTCACCAAAATGTGATTCATATTCACCACCCCTATCACTTCGAAAAAAATTTATTTTCTTGTCAAGTTGATTCTCAACTTCATTTTTATACTGTATAAATATGGATAATGCCTCATCTTTACTTCTCAATAAGTAAAGATAACAATATCTTGTGCAATCATCTATGAAAGTAATAAAGTACTTTTTATCACCTCTAGTTTGCACAAATTTTAAGTTACAAATATCACTGTGAATTAATTCTAGAGATTCGGTACTCCTTTCAATTGAATGAAAAGGCAATTTAGCAAGTTTTGCTTCCACATAAATTTTACATTTATAATTTGAATCGATATGAAATTTAAGTAAATAATTATCGTTAACCAACCTACGTAAGATATCATAGTTAAGATGATCTAACCTATCATGCCACACATTAGATAACTCAAATATACAAGCAGAAGATATAGTTATCTTATTATTACTTGTAGAAAATACAGTCATTACATTAAGCTTGAAAATCTCATCACTCATGTACTCTTTTTCCATAAATATCCCACTCTTTGTGAAGATAACTTTGTCTGACTTAAATACAAGCCTAAAACCCCTCTTACTCAACAATAACCCAGACACTAAGTTCTTTCGGATATTCGGGACATGGAGTATATTATTGAGTGTCAGTTCCTTACCAGACGTCATCTTCAGAATCACCTTTCCCAGGCCTTCAACCTTGGAAGTCGAAGAATTTTCCATAAAGAGTTGTTCTCCATTTTCCACCGGTTGATAGGTTATAAATAACCTCATGTCTGAACACACGTGACGAGTAGCCCCAGTGTCTAGCCACCACTCTCTTGGATTGCCAACCAACTTCACTTCAGACACCACTGCTGAAAGGCTGATGTCTAACACATCACATGACAGATTCTCCATTTCTGTCATATTGGCTTGGGTAATTTTCTGCTTCTTGCTTGGGTTCCCTTGACTCTTCTTCTTGTGGCAATCTTTAGCCATGTGTCCTGGTTTGTCACACACATAGCATTTGCCTTTGAACTTCTTCGTGTTATCGCATTTGGAATCTTGTGCAGAGAATTTTCTCTTCTTGTTGGATTTTTACCCATGTTCCACCACATTAGTCTTGGATTCCATAGAGGGATTTCCAGTTCTCTTGTCGAAGACTCTGATGTCTTCCTCGATCCTCAATCTCACAATCAAGCCCTCAAGCCGCATCTCTTTACGTTTGTGCTTGAGATAATTTTTGAACTCTTTTCAAGATGGCGATAATTTTTCAATAATTGCAGCCACTTAGAATGATTCACTTATTGTCATTCTTTCTACATGAATTTCATGCAGAATCAACTAAAGATCTTGAACTTGACTGATTACCGTCTTGGAATCAACCATTTTGAAGTCTATTAATCTTTCGACAACGAACTTCTTCATTTCGGCATCTTTCGTTTTGTACTTCTTGTCCAGGGATTCCCACAGCCATTTTGCTGTCTTAATTGGACTATTCACATTATACAATGTGTTATTCAATTCGTTAAGGATGTAGTTTCGACAAAGAAAATTAGCATGTTTTCATGCTTCCTCCTTTAGAGTAGGCAATTCTTCATGAAGAAATTTTTCCAAATTGAGAGTCATCAGATAAAACAACATCTTCTGTTGCCATCTCTTGAAGTTAGGACCGCCGAACTTTTTCGACTTCTCCCCGTGATTCAAGGGTACAGTAGGAACAATCACGGGTATCACTGGCGCACTCGCAGGAGCAGTGGCCGTGACCGTATTTCCAACACTGATATTTTCAGTGGCCATTTCTGTATAAATAGAAAATCAATTCAAAATCAAATGCTTGTAAATTTAAAACAAGTATCTGAAATAACCAAAAATAATACTGAGTAGAATATCAAAACAAGAATTAATACAATTTTAAAAACTAGAACATAACAAAAAATAAATATTAACCAGAAATCAAACTGTATAATGACAGTACAGTAAAGGTTTTTCCAGAAAAATCGAATCTATCTTAAGATTGTTAGTCAAAAAGATGGTTTGAAAACAAATAAAAAATTCAATATCGTACTATAATAAACAAACCGAAATCAAAAATAAAGAACTGAAATTAAATTCTTACAAACAATCACAAAACTAATAATTGTAGATGATCGAGGCTAGCGTTGGACGCTATTTTCTTAAGATAGATTAGTCCCCCACACTGGTGCTAATGGGCTTCATGAACGTCAATCTCCCAGGATACAACGATCAACACTCGGAGAAGAAGCACTCCAATCTTCGAGTACAGCAAACCGTTAGTGTTTTGTACTCTCTGACTCTTAGAACATGAACACTTTTTATGCAATGTAAAAAGGAATATTGGATGCCAAATTCGTGCATGAGAATGAGTTTTTATAGCCACTTATGTGACTTTTCACAAAAGTCACTGTACATGTTCAAAACAGGTGCAACTGTTCGTCGTCAGCGCTCCGCAAGCGCTCTGCGAGTGCCCTATTCTAGAGTTTATGGGAGCCTCTAGCGCTCAAGCACTCAGCGAGCGCCTTGCGAGCGCTCAACACTGGAAGGGGAGTGCTCCGCGAGCACACAATTCTGGTCTTGTTTCCGCACATGGGCGCTCGAGCGCTCCATTCTGGAAATTTGACTGTTGGGCTTTTGATTCGTTGGGTTAACGGTAACGAATTTTAAATTTAAATTTTAAAAATATTATTTAAATAAAAATTTAAATAAATTTTCTCCAAAAATATATAAGCTACTTGAATCGGGTCGACCCACGACCAAAGCCCGAGCCCGAGCCCGGCCCGGCCAGTCGATCGAACCGACGAACGGCGGCAGTGGCGCGCACGCGCGTGTGTGAAATGGGTCGAACCCACCGTTAGGTTGGTCGTCTCCCGTCCACAAAACTGGGTACCCCCATGGGATCCTCCCATTAGTCCAACTCTAGCTTATATATACCCATTAAGTTCCTCAAGAACTTTCAATGTGGGATAGAAGTTCCACACTTCTATAAAACCCAACAAAATTCATGTTCAAGCGACGACTTTAAATATTGATTTCTCATTCACCTCTTATCAGATTTGAGCAAATGAATATACATAGTTCATCTCCTCACGGAGGAGAACGCGTAGCCCCCCGAATCCAACTCAAAAGACGTATGGATCTCACATTTATTTTGGCTCAAAATTTGTCAAAAATAAGATTATTAAATTCGATTTTAACAAGTTCTTCGATGAATATAAAACCTTCTCATCGAATCGTAGTCAAGCTTCTCTAATGAATTGTTGGTCGGCGATTCAACTTGCCACATATAAATTTCTTGAGTGCTTTTCCCAAGTTGAAAGGTTGAATCAAAGTGACATGACTGAGGCTGGCAAGGTACTAATACTATTTTTTCCCTAATGTTTTAATTTTAGTTATTGCGATGTTTTACATTATAGTTGCTATTTTTTTGCCTACTTTTTCAGATTCGTGATGCAAAGAAAATGTACAAAGAGTTGTATAAATTCTCATTCCCCTGTGAACATTGTTGGAATGTATTAAAATGCCATCCAAAGGTGATGGAGGATATTGAGACACAAAATACTAAGAGAATAGCAACTCCTAGCACATCTTGTCCTTCTATGATAGATTCAATAAATTTAGGGGATGATGATGTCTTCGATGATAACCATGTAGACTTGGAGAGACTACCGGGCAAGAAGACTGAAGAGAATCAACTAAATAAACGAAAAAGAAAAGATTAGAAGAATGTTGGTACGAGCTCGTCTATCTTGGTGTTGTTAAAAGAGATGATGGAAGAGAGGAAGAAAATGAATGAGTGGAAAATGGAAATGTATGAAAGATTATATCTTCTAGAGCAAGAAAGGCTTGATCTAAAGAAGGAAAAGTTGCGATTGGAACAATTGAAGGAGGAAGTACGAATCATGTCAATCGATACAAGCAGGATGATTCCATTGCAAGCAGAATACATTCATGGCCAGCAAATGGAAATCGTTGAAAAAAGAAGTTTGTTATTAGAACTTTGGTTATGGATGTATTGCACTTCTTTTGTTATTGGGATTATTGCACATGTTTTGGTAGTGTTAGAAGTGATGTATTTCTTATATTATGGCAATTTTAGCTATTTTATTTTTGGTTATTTTCATATTAGTTTTAGTTATGGCAATTTTAGACTTTGTTTATAATCAATTTAGATCTTATTATATGCTCATTACGAGTTATGGTATGCACTCAGTTAATTATCTCAACTTTGGCTTTTAGTTATTTCAACTTTGACTTTGATTATGTCAATTTTAGACTTAACTTTGTGATTTTTCTAATCTTAGCTTTGATTATACAAATTTATGCTCAATAACTAAATACTCGCTGTATGCGCTCTAATAGTGGGCGCACATAGCGGTTTAGCCCTTGTTATATTATGCCAAGTGGTTTAGTTATTTCAACTTTGATTTTGATTATACCAATTTTAGGCTTAACTCTGTGGTTATTCTAATCTTAGCTTTGATGATACAAATTTATGCTCAATTACGAAATATCACAATATGCACCCTAATAGTGGGCGCGGATAGTGGTTTAGCCTATGTTATATTATTAAGTTAGAGAAAATAAATTAAGTTGGTTTGGACACACCAATACACACTAATTGATGCAGTACTAAAAAAAGCGACAAGATTATGAGTAATAAAAACACTAGGAGGAGGGGTATACTTAAATTGACATGAGATGCGGTATTAATAAAAAAGATATAGACCTATTAAAACTAACTGAAGATATGGTTCTTAACATAGTAGAATGGCGTAAAAGAATTTATGTAGCCAACTCTAATTAACTGAGACAAAGATTTAGCTTGGCTTGGTTTAGAAACAGTTATTGTTGGAAACAAATAAATTTAAGGGACATTTGGCATTAAGTCCCATTTTATGTTTCATTTTACTATTAGGTCCTAAAATTAGATTAACTTTGTGATAAGTCCCATTTGAAATTTTGTTTCCGAAAACATCCTCATTCTCTTTCTCTGTTTGCACCTCACAGAAACGCTTGGAACGGTTCCTGAAAAAAAACTTTCTCTTTTTATTCAAATCTTTCATTTGAGATTCGGCTCCGAAAGATCTACAAAATCTTAATGCAATGGGAACAAATGATACAGATGTGAGAAATCCAGAAAATGATATGCAAAATGATACACCAAACATGAATGATATGCAAAGTGAGAAATTCAGATAAAAATAATATAGCCAACAGAAAATGATATATTCAACAGAAATTCAGCAGAAAATGATACAACCAGCAGAAAATGATACACCCAATAGAACATGATACACCAACCTGTAATTAATGTATCATTTTCTGTAATTTATCGTGACATCATTATCTTCAACCTGTAGTGAACATGTGGGATCATTGTATCATTAACGTCATCATGTAGTTAATGTATTATTTTTTACAAATTTACTATATCATAACTTAATCAGGTAAAAATAGTAATCACGTGTTTGCAAAAAAAAAAGATTTTCATTGCAGAAATTAACCCACTATTAGAATCACGGATGAGAACAAAAAAACTAATCTTGAAAATGGATTAAAATGCAAAATAATAGATGAGAATGAAAAAAAAACTTTGAAAATGACGTTAGAACATACTCAGAACTCAAACGAATGTAATCTCGTAAATTTGCTCCAAAAATTTCAATTGAAATGTCATTGACGTCGGACAAATATTTAACACACACTTGAAAATATTTGAAAAAAAAAGAAGCATATAGATTAACCAAAACGCAATTGTGACAGAATCACAATTAGCAGGGAGAAGTTTGCGTAAAAAACGAAAATGGTAATTTGAAAAAAGATTCCCTAATATCAAAACATATCTTTTTACCGTATCACTTTAATTAAAATTAATAAAGGATATAATAGTCTATTTTTTATCTAAAATTTTAAAAAAGGATTTTTTGAATAATCATACTTTTGATAAGGACTAATCTCCAAATATCTTCCTAAAATGGAATCTATCCTCAATTTACGCTAAATTTAACCTAAATAGAATAAGCAAACTATTAGAAAGTAGCCGAAGCCTTAAATGGTGGAGGGGTGAACTTGTTACAACATATTTCAATTTTCCATGTAATTTCCTTAAGTCCTCAATTAGGTCTTTTGGGAAAATGAGTTTCTCTATCTCTAGAGCTGAGTTATAAGTGCTCAATTAGGTCTTTTTTTTATTTTCAAAGTTGTTCTATCTCATAGCTCAGTTTGAATAAATTTTAAAAGTTCAGTTGTATGCTATAGTGACACAACTAGAGGACTTTTATCAATCACAGCTGTGTGATTATGTGACAGTTTGAAAAAATATGACATTTTAAAAACATGACTGTTGAAAAAATATGACATTTCAAAAACATCACAGTAAAAGTTGTGTGTGTTTAGAAAAATTTAGAACTTATAACTACAATTAGTAGTAAAAAATTAAAAATTACTAGCAATAGTATTTCCAAACACCCCCCATTAAAGGCCGATGACTGCATGAGGGTGGCCTCGGCCCGAGAAGGGAGAGTGTCCAAGTGATCAAAAGCGACATGACCAAAGAGGAGCTCATAACTTTAATTTAGGGGTTGTGAAAACATACACTAACAAATATTTTAAAAAGAAAGTATGAACTATAAGATTAATATAAAGAGTGATTAATTATTAATTTTTTTTAAAGAAAAAATTAGAGATGGTGAATGTATATTATTTAGAGAAAATTAAATGATGATACAATATGGTAAGAATATTTTCAAAAATTGTAATGGTGATGACCGCCGTCACTTGTACTCTTTGAGTGCATATATATATATATATATATATTTATTGAGAACGGATAGAATTTTTTAGTGGTGGAATCCACCTCAATGGCATATATTTAAACTATGCTAACATAAGTTCGTTTCTTATGTTTGTATTGAGGGAATAAAAATTAAGATTGGATTATTAGTTTCTCATTTTTCCTTATACGATGGACAAATCAATGGGAAGGGAGGAGGTTGGATAGCTAGTGAAGGGATAATTAGAGGGAATTATTTATCTCACAATTCTCTATCCTTCAAAACAAACATGCTATTAGATTATTCTTACAAAGGTCTCGTTTGGTGACTTAATTTTAAGTTAAGTTTTTTGTTTAAAGTCGTTTTAAGTTAAATAAATAAAAAGTTCGTTTGGTCAACGGTATGAGTGATTTAAAGCTAAAAGAGAATAATTTAAAAAAACTTGGCTTAAAGTGGTTTTAAACCAAAAGAGAAAAAATTTGTTTTAAAGTTGTTATAATTTTTAAAATTATATTTATAGATAAATTTATATTCAATATGCATTTTTTTGATAAATCTTAACGAGTAAATTTTAAAAATATAATTTTTATAAAAAATAAATACTTATAATAAAAGTTATAATTTTTTTAAAAAATATATAAAGTTCTTTATGTAAAAAAACAAAAGGCCTAAATGCCTAAAATGTTTAAAGCTTTTGAATTGTCAAATGAGAATTTTTTAACTTTTTAAACTTTAAACAAAAAAATAAAAAACTCAACTTAAAATTAATTACCAAACAAGATCTAAAGTTCTACATTTTCCTTTTCTTTGGACTTTTTCTCTTTATAAAGGAAAAAGTTGAGTGGTGGGTTCTATTCTTCGTTAAAAGTACACGTAAAATCAAGTACGATAGGCCTTAATTCAACTCGAAAAAAAAAACCTCAAAGAAAAAAAGAATTATATTGATTTATCAAATATTTGAGATGTTAACAAAACCGAAGAATAAATTTAATTGAAATTATGATTTCTAGTTGTTTGAGATTGCTTAACGAATCCCATATTAAAAATATATTTTTTTATTTATAAAAAAAACAGAACTACTGAGCCCAACTTATTGTCTTGTTCAATGATTAATTTCATCTTAACATAGAATGCAAGGCTCTTTTACCCTTTTTAAACTTTATTAACAAAATGGGAATTTTTAAACTTTATTCTCAACTTACATAAAAACGTGTTTAGCAATTACGCTTTAATAAAAAATATTTTTGCTAAACACGCTTTAAACATAACCTCCACTCAATGTTGTGGAATGAAAATAACGACATGAAAACGTTTTTAATAAACACGTTTTCTAGTTTAGTACATAAAATATTTTTAACAAACAAGTTTTCAATTGATTTCAAATAAAGCATTTTTGTTAAGTACGCTTTTAGAGTATTCACGTTTTTTGATTTAAACACAAAAACATTTTTAGTATTCTTACTTTCTTTATTAAATTAGGAGACTAAAAGACGTATTTGTGAAACACGTTTTACTCATGGGATCCGTTCATATTTTTAATAGGTATGGACATCTCAAGAGTTAAAACACAAGCAAGTTTTGTGCATATTTTTTATTTAATTTTGAATATATTTTTATGATCGAATCCGTTTATTACTAGAATTCGATAAGTTTGTTATCTATATAAAAATTTAGGTTGACCCGATACCTGTAACTAAGTGATCGCATAATATTATTTTATAAATAAATAAATAAATAAAAATTATAATTTTTAAAAAACTTTTAAATAAATATTATGTAATCACTTAGTTACATGTATCAAATCAATTTAATTTTTTTTACAAATAAGAAACTCGACAAGTTCTACGTAATAAATGAACTCAATTATAAAATATATTCGGAAACTAAATAAAAATAAATACGCTATATTTTTTTATTCGATAAATAAAGATAAAAACAAACAAAAAGTTTTCCATTGGGCCTTCCAATGAAAGCATTTATACCAAAAATCTTTTTCATTTACATATATAAGGGTAAGGATATATTTATAAAAAAAACGTTATTACTAACAACATTTTTTTAATGTTTTATTTTAACAGATTGACAATTTTGAAAACATATTTCGCAAAGAAAACGTGTTTAGCAAATATGCTTTTACGTAAGTTAGAAATAAAATTTAAAATTTTTTATTTCGTTAATTAAGTTTAAAAACTTGAGTATTAGAGTAAAAGAGCCTAGAATGTAAGGTCTACCTGAGTTTTTATTACTATGAGAATTTCTAAAATAAGGCCTTTGTGAATTTTTATAAACAGAAATAAAACAAAATAAAACAAAATAAAATCAATTATAAGAAAAATTGTTACATAAATTCAATAAGGCTTGATTTTTCTCTTTTGTGTGTGTGTTTTAGTTTTTTTACTCTTTTTTTTGTGAGAAGCACAAAAATTTGAACATATTTTGTAACTTTTAGTTTTTATTTTCCGAATTGTTATTTGATCAAAAGAAAAAAAAAATTATAACCAAATTACTATTTTACATTTGGAGAATAGAAAAAATCACAAGTCTTATAATTTCATAGAAGCACCTACATAACTGGGGGTCTTTTAGTGACTTTAACACTTGTATTGACTTTTTATTTTTTTTGGTAGGTTTTAAGGACTATAGCTAATTTAGCTTGTGTTTAGATTAATTTTTTTTAAAATTTTTTTTTGATTTTTTTGGCTTTTTGCATAAAAATATAAATGTAAAAAGATGTGAACAAAAACCATCTAAGGCCAAACCAGTGAATTTTTTAAAAAAATTTAAGCAAAAAACCTTTAAAAAAAGATAATCCAAACATAGGGCTATCCACTAATAAAATAGTTTTATTTTGAATATGATATTAAGAAATGAACTTACGTAAATTTCGATAAAGTTAAAATCAAAATAATTAGAAACTCTTTATTTGATTGAGGCTTAATTTTAAAATTTTATTTTTTTACTTAATATAAAAGACTTTAGTTGGGAGGAGCCTCCGTTTTTTAAACAAAACTAGGGGGCTGCCTTGCCAGCCAATGACCAAGGCCAACCCTGGTGGAACAGTATATCTCTCTCCCTTCTCATTATTTTCTCTGCACTACCTCTACTATAATTATTTAATACTTTTTATATCTAAATACATATAAAAAAAATTGTTGTTAAAAAGTATAATAAGACTAGAACACAAAAAAAAAATTCATTTTCTTTCATTTTTTACTTCTGATTTTAAAATTTTTTTTTATCTTTTTAATCATAATTATTCATCAAATATTGTTTCTTTTATAAATTATAGAATAACATTTCATTTTTAATAGTATCCTCTCTTCTTAAAGTTATCAAATACCCAGAGTGCCCCCGCCGTCACCCCACTATTTCTCTGATTTTTCTCACCCCCACACCACCCTATTGCTATTGCTATTGCTATTAGTACTCCATCAACCATATTCATACATACATACATACATACATACAGTAACTTTGGCTTTTTAATTTTTTCACTAAAAATACTAAAAAACCAAAATTACTTATTTAGCCAAAAAGGCAAAAAATTACGTCAAAACATAAACTCTCAAAAAATTATATTCAAACTCCCATCACTTTTAAAATACAATAATACATCTTATTCATAATTTATTTACTACTACTACCAACTAAATATAATTGTTAATATCAAATATATAAAAGAATATAATTATTCACTTTGAACAAAAAACAAAAAACTTAACTTTTTACCCAAACAACCAAACTAAAAAAAAAACTAGTTTAAAAATTAAGTTACCAAAAAATTTACTTTGAACCCAATTTAATTTTTTGATTAAAAATACAAAAAATTAAAAAGCTAATTTTTAAGCTAATCACCAATGGGGGCCATAAAATATCAGCTAGAAAATGAAACATGATAAGCTTACTTGCCATACCTCACTCTCACCTAAGTAGACCAGAAAACTTGTCCTTTTCCAAACACATACATCTTCAAAGAACTTAAAAGACACTACCATCCTAAAAGCATGCATGCTTTACATTTCATAGATGATCTAGAATCCACTGAATGGTCTTAATCAGATGAACTCAAAACATTAAATATGTAATCAACGAACATATATTCATATACACACACAATTAATAGCTGCTTAAACTTGAATAAAAAGTGGGGCAGAAAAGGAGATCCAAATTCATCTCCAAGGCTGTTTCCATTCAATAATGTCTTGCTAGAGGAGTGTAAATTACAATAAGCCCCAATAGATATGCACATTCTCACTTGCAATAAAAAGAAAAGAAGGGGAAAGAAAGGAATTAAAGGAAATGATGAAAATTGACTAAAAGAGCAGGACTAACTAAAAGGCTCGTCGCAATCATCAAAAAACGCCGCAAAAGCTTGAGAATTTCCCACAATTTTCATTATGTTGCGATTTTGAAGAGCATAACTAATTATGCAACCCGTTATAATTGAAGCAAGATCAAAGCAACAAATATTGCTAGAATCAACGACTCAATTCCAGGAATTCGAAGGCTTGAACTCTCTCCGGTGGGAGCAGTAATCGGTCCAAATGCAGCGGTAGGCGAGATTACTGTACTCGAGCTCGAACTTGAACTGTCCCCAAAAATTTAAAAACAAAGCTTCATTTCAGAGGCCAGACAAAGACAAAAAAAAAAAAAAACAGATTCAGGTAACGATACAGAAAAAAGTTCTCACCTTCCAGTAAAAATACAGGATCCATAACCTGCAAAACGGCACCCACAAATGGAAAAATAAGGGGAAAAAGAAATTCAATAAAGTATAGACTTGATTCGTCATAGAAAGTGGAAATATTATAATATTAATCAAACAAGCTCCTAGAAATATGACAGATAACCTAGCAAACACACGCACACAAAAACTTCATTTTTTGAATGAATTTTTAAGTAAATTTATTTTAAATTATTATTTGATTAAATTCTTCATTTGACAAATGTTCAGTAGAAAATGATGTGATTTTGGTCAAAGGATGTTAAATTAAAAATAATAATAACATTTTAAAATATATCAAAAAAAAAAAATAATTTTTTTTAAAAAACACAAGCCAAACTTATTTCTAATGATTTCTTCACCAAACCATATGACTTTTGACATAACAAGTCCTAATTCAACAGAAAAATGGTTCACAAAACATGGCACTGTTTTTCTTCAAAACCGCTTTCTTTTACCATGGTGACAAAAGTGATACAAATAAGTTATGTTTTCCATTTTCTTGAAGGGACAAGTATGGTAGTCACGACATCCTTTCCAAAAGAAGAGAATTCCCAGGAGATTTTGACATTATGTAAGACATCTGCCAAATGTTAACAATTGTCTTGTCTTCAAGCAAGCAATAACTGTTTGGGTTAGGGGAGGGGGTGTTTTTTGTTAACCATGGTGTCTGCTGCCCTGCCCAACCCAATTTGGTGCGAGTTGCTTTGCATCTACACAGCCGAGAAATAATCCTAAGACCTTGAAGTTAACAATCAAACAAACCTCTAATGGCCCCAAGAGGACTTGAACTAAAGACCCCTTCAACACAAAGATAAGTGGAGCTACCCTCAGAAGCAAGACATTTCCTTGGCTTTCCTAGCTCGCTCTATCCTGCTTTATATGCTATACTGTGCAATCAATACTATAATGTGTCATTTCCTTGTTTGAAAAGAATTCCTAGCAAGGCATTGCCTTGTATAATATGTCAAAAGGAACAAAAGCAACAAAGCTTTGTGTAACACAACTTTTTAAGAAATGATAGAAAGAACTTACTGGGATCAATAGTAGTTGTTGTAGCTGTACCATCAAAGTCACAGGTTCCACCAATGCTATGCATTTTTTGATAATAATCATTATAAGCAAAAGAAGCATGGCTTTGAATAGTATCAGGGTTATAACATTGCTGTCCTGGTTGAATAGAACTGCAGCTGGCGTGACCTTGCCCACAAGCCCAATTCAGTCCATTTTGCAGCTTATTGGTATCCACACCTTGTTTTGCAACACAAAAAACTGATGAAGAGTTCCCCGAGATTCTTGCAGAAGTACTCAAACTAAGAGAATAAACAGAACTCCCATTGGTAAAAAAGAGCCCCCAGTTTCTCTCCGATACAGGCCCAGGCCTCTTGTCTTCATTGAACAACTCATAAACATACGTATTAATGGGAATGTCAGGCTGACTAGGAGGACCCGAACTATTTAAAACACGCTGGATCAAATTATTGTTGAAGATTTTGGCATTCTCTGTAGTGGCATCGGGTTCGGTGGCTCCACCAAGCCATGGCCACCCAGATTCTGTAATGACAATTGGTATCCCTGAAAAATTGAAAGCTGCTATAGAGTTATAGGTAGCATCCACCATGGTGTCAAACATGCTGTTATAGTGAAAAAGAGTGTTCGGGTCAACAATCTGTTTGACTGAGGAAAGTGGTTGAAAAAGAGCATAATCAATCGGAAAGATGCCATTGCCATTAATGTACCCAAAGTAAGGATAAGCATTCAACATGTAATAAGAATTTGTGTTTTTTAAAAACTGGAGAAGCTGGAAAATTGTAGAGTTCCACGAAGAATTGAAGCCAGCAGTCGAGGGGGGAAACGGCCTATCAATTATGGCCATGGATTGTGGGGTTGATACTTTGACCTGATAGTTTAGGTTCGCCGCGACTAGGGCTTTATGAAGGTAATTCATGGCAGGAACCAAAATGGGAGCTGCATTCGGGATTGAAGTAAGGACCTCACTGCCAACAGCAATGGCCGTGATATTGGTCGAAGGCAAGTACGCAGCGACATTTTTATTAACCCAGGCTGCAGCCACTGATGGAGATTCTCCAATCCCTAGGACTTCTTCATTAGTGACACCAACAGTAACTTCAATCCCGGTGTTTGAAAGAGCATTCAGCATGTGAGCATCGGCATCAAAAATGCGTACATGACCTATTTGATTAGCTTTAAGAAGGGCAACCACTTCCGAAGCGGGTGGCAGGCTGGATACATCACTGCCTATGTTTATGCCTACAAATGCACCTTCCGCATTGGAAAACATGCCAATTAAAAGCAGGATGCTTCCAAGGCATATTTCAGGCATCATCTGCTCCAAGATATCTTCAACCTCCACCCCTGAGTGTTTCACACATGTTTAACGGATATTGCCATAAGATATCAAAACCTTTAGTGAAGCTCCAAATATGTGCAGAAAGAAACTAAAAAATCACAAAATATATAGTATCGATGCCTATTAGATGTTAGAGGTGACAAATATTATAATAAACCTGTAGGCATGAAGTGTAAAGAAGGAAACCATCTCATGTTCATACAAGTGAGATATATATATATATATATATATATATAGAGAGAGAGAGAGAGAGAGAGAGAGAGAGAGAGAATCAAAAGAGAAAATAAAAACAAACTGAATTGTATTGAGTGAAGCATCTAGATTTCGTTTGGTGATGGATTAGTAATAATTAGAAGAATCTCGAGGGGAACTAAAATTTAAAAAAAGTCAGGCTGAAATTATTGTAATAACAAATAATGAATAAAAGAAGTTAAACAGTCCTGTTGAGATAACTGTAATAAGAAATTATGGTTGACCACAGTGTGACCTCTTAAGAGGACAAGTGACTGAACCTAATAAGGTTGAGCAAGATGGAAAAGAAAATGAGGTGAAAAAAAAGATCACACAAACCTAGATTGAAGAAGAGAAAAGCTAATCAATGTTAACCTAATATGAAAATTGCCTTATCCACAGTTTGACCTCTTAAGAGGACAAGTGACTGAACCTAATAAGGTTGAGCAAGATGAAAAAGAAAATGAAAGGAAAAAAAAGATCACGCAAACCTAGATTGAAGAAGAGAAAAGCTAGTCAATGCTAACCTAATATGAAAATTGCCTTAACATGCTTCATATTGTACAGTCCCTGCATAGCATACAAGCAAGGACAAAATATGGTGAATTTTTGAGTGCAAACTCTAGCAAATGGGTTAACACTGAACACAAAAGGGACCTAAGGGAGGATCATTGCGACAAATTTGGGTTGAGGAATTATTTGGTATGAAAATAACTTGTGATTGGGGATTTATTCAACAAACATGATAGTAAGCAACATATGCAAAAAGGAAAAGCTTACCAATAAAAGTCATTCTAAAATTACTTTGCATAACACAGGAAATTGGAAAGAAAATGCAGGAATTTTTTGTAACACTTTGGAGAATTGAAACCAAAAAAGAAAAAAAAAAAAAAAAGACTTGTTGAAATGTGTAGGAATATGTTTTGACAATTGATACGAATTGTGACAACTTTTTATTTTCTGAACCACGTTTCATGCAAGGTAAGATTTTTGTAACATATATAAAAAGAAATAGGAAACACAAATATTTTACAAGAACAAAACATTAAACAATGTGTAATCAGCAACAATGCATAAAGTAAGGTTCTTAGAAATAAATATATGCATGTGTCAATGCTTACGCATAACATTGAGAGTGAACGCAAAAGAAAATATAACAAAAGATATAACACTTTTAAGTGCATTATTATATCCTCTAATTGAAAAAGTTTCATTATATGACTATACCTCACATGTGCTTTTAAATTAGAGACTTAAGGACTTAACCACAAAGAAAACATATTGGTTACTCAGTGTTATGAATTACGAATACTTTTTAAAGTAGAGTCATATTTGTATTGTATTTATATCGTATACCAATACTTCTTAGATACTCACGGATACATGTTTGATACTCCCGTAAATATCCACAATTAAAAAAGTAATTGTACGCATTTTCGGGTATTTAATACTCAAGTCACATATTTGAACTTTTATGAAGTTGAGATTTTGGCAGTTCCTGCATAGTATTAGAATATAATTACTAGAACTAAATGCAATAATAGTTTTGCTTAGTTCTTAGAGAAGAAAAAAACAGTGAAATTATATATCCTCCTTTTTCAAAATTTCCCGATTTGATATTGTATTTCACGTGTGTTCCATATCCGTATCAATTCTTCATGGAAAGTAAGTATTAATGAGAGAGTATAACAATAGTAAAATTAAATTTCAACGATTAAACAAGCAAATAACCTTGTGTACAATATATTTACATACTCAAAAAAACTATTCTATTATTTTGATATAAACAGTTTAGAATTGATGCTGAAATAAATTTATAGAGCATGATTAAAAATTAAAAAGGCTCCTAATCTCATACATGATTTCTAAATATAAGTATTTTGCATTATGAAAATATAGTGGTTCCTAGCCACTTTTGACCTTATGGTCAATAGTAGAATATAAAAAAAATTAAAATATTTTTTTTAACAGACGTCCCAGTTGTACCTACTTACTATTTTCTATATTCTTCCATGACACCATATCCTTATCATATTATGTCCGTATCTAGTATTTGTACAATTAGTAAGAACAATAAATATTTTGAGGGTTTAGAATTACCTTCAATTTTGTTTCATTTTCCTTTCCTTGTATATTAGCATTAAGAAGCATTTGAACAAATCATAAATCAACCTGGCGCATAGTCCACGATATGATATGCACAATATGATGTGTTCAAAGGTTAACCGATGTTTATCATATATTAAATGTGTCTTATGGAAGTATTGGGATAAATATCATTTTTTAGGGGTGGGGGGATAAATATGGAAGATCTTCAAAATGTAAAAAAAAAAAAATCTTTGTTAACAGGTGAGGGATTGATATCTACCACTAGCCTATAAAACATAAAAGCCTTACTATAAAAGCAATGAAAGGAATAAAGACAATAAGAATGATTTAATTCCATCATATAGAGCCAAAAATAGTCGCAAGAGGCTTGTAATGAAAGGGTAGAAAGTTCAAATCAACCATTAGACTACTAACATATATACACTTATGTATATTTGCATAAACACAATGTACATATGTGAATATAAAAACTCAAGGCATCATGTTATAACTAGTTTTTAGAAATTAGAATAACCTTAACAGGAATAAACATAAACTTTGAAGAAAATAAATATGGATTAGAAATCTACTTTTTCCAATTATAAAACAACCTTTTGGTGAGGAAATATGACCATTGGAGTTGTATGAATCGTGACACATTTATCCACAATGATGACCAAAAACTGTGGAATAAAGATGCTGCACGTTTTTATAGAATTAAGTCAAACTGATTTAGTTTGAGGGCAGCATCTTGTATCAGGCAGAATGTGTAAGCCACACGGCTAAAAATCTAGCACATCACTAAACTTTTCTACCACTACACCACCACAATCAACCAACACAATCCTCCCCCTAGGAAAGAAACATCGTCAACTCCATTAGTTTGTAGGCATATTTGTCTCTAGGGTATGTAGGTCCAATCAAAACACGTGTATACCCATGTTCAATTGTCGATAACAATTATCAACCCATCAACCCAATACTAGAGTGTGTACCAATAGTAATCATAATTCTCTCCCAGCTATGAAGGCCTATGGCCCGTACCAACAAAAAATTTTCCCTACCCTTCAATGTCAGAAAAAAAATCCCAGCGAAATTGTAAAAAGTGAACAAGGACAAATAATAGCCAGACCTTTCAATGTTATAAAATTTCTTAGCCAAATTTAGCGAATAGAAATGAGGAAGAACAAAAACAGGCAATGGGCAACCCAAGAGGACAATGACAAACAAATAGCTAGTATGAGTTAATACCATAAAATCATAATTTCAGTGAAAAAATCAATTTCAAATTTAAAGGAAAAAAAATCAGTCAATGGAAATGTTGGCCCTTTCAACATTACGCCTAGGGGATGAATAAAAATTAAAGCAAAAGCAGGATTTGCATTCCCAAAAATCAGAGGACCGACCAGTGTCTCTTGCTCAACAATCAACATCCAGCCACACATCCACGAGCTAAGTCTTTTGAGATTTAGATTCTCATAGACCAAAAAGAAAATTAGGTAATTAAAGCTTCATTTAAACTTGGGTTGGTGTAAACCGTGTAATATTGTTGGGCTCAGCTTCCAATTATGAAATACCAAACAACTCCGAGCATTTACAGTTTATGAAGCTTTTTATATCTGAAGAAATTGATGAGAGAAAATAACTCTATATTCTCTGTCTATTGAAATTGTGCAAGATATGGCATATTTATAGGCGAATAGAGATAAACAATAAATGAGATATAATAGAATTAAATCAGAATAAAATTAATCTAATCAATCTAATATTCCAACATTCCCCCTCAAACGCGAGATGACGAAGTCAGCTGAAGTTTGAAAATTAGAGCACGAAGGAGACCAGGAGGATGAGATTTTGTGAAAAGGTCGACAAGTTGATCTTTAGAAGAGACAGATCGGAAATGTAGGGTGCCCTGC
>JAULJZ010000002.1:510037-521569 GCA_032270985.1 Heliamphora pulchella | reverse complement strand
TTTTCAACTAAATTTCGAATATTATAATTTTGAATACTATAAATTTTCAACTAAAATAAAAATAAAAAGAATAATCGGAGATATTAAAAAAAGAGATGTATTTTCCGTATGTAAATAAGAACTAAAATGTAAAAGAAAGCAAGAAAGAAAAACATAAGGGTAAGAATCCAATAAACAAATGACCTTTTCAGTTTCCTAACAGAGTTTGGACTAAAGAGCTTTTTCTCTTTCTCCTCAAACAGGTATGTTGTACGTACATGTATATACACACACATATATATATATCTATATATATATATATGTGCAGGATTTTTTTATCATTGAATTTGTTTTTTGATTGAAAAGGGTTAAAATTAAAAATTGCTGTTTTGGAAAAGCTGGTTTTCCTTGTGACTATTCCATTAATACGAGTTTTTTGATGACATCGAGATGTCACAATTCAGTTTAACTTATACAATGTGAGCCAACTTTTCAGATCTCTTCAATAATTAAGGTAGGCCTTAATTTTAAGGATGAAATTATTTTTAAAGAGAAATTGTAAATACCTTGTGAACTTGCTTTTTTCCCCATGGTAGGACATGTTTATAGGTTTATTCCGGTTGAAACTTCGACTCGCTCTCAAAGCCTCTGGCCTTGTAACCACAAATAATAATAATAATAATAATAATAATAATAATGAAGTACCCGATGTTTTTCTAATTGAAATATTAAATCATAATTACATAATTAGTGCCTTGAATTTTAAATTTAATTATGCTTTTGAAAAAAAAGAATAAAAAAAAAAGAAAAGAAAAGAGGTGTGCCGCGACAAGTGGGTGTTGTGCTCTACCACGGACATTTTTCATTATCCAAATAATGAAAAAATCATTCATGCAAATAATGAATTAATCAGATAGCAATGGTCACGTGATAAAAAAATTGGTAGTCACGTGATCGAACAGCATTCTAATTGTAATTGCTCAAAATCATATTTATCATTTATTTTTAAAAAATTAAATACATATTTTTCACGTTAATTTTTACCATCGGTGATCAACTAAATAAACACACTACAAAATAAATAATTTAAATAATAAAAATATATTTAAAACCAACCCAACACAACACCTACCTCCAACTATAAAATTACCAAAAGGACACAACACCTACCTCCAACTATAAAATTACTAATATTCCAATGGATAAAGGGTTTTTTTTTTGTATTTTGGAGGCATATTACCTTCATGTGGCCCTCCAAAGGACCAGATTCGAATATATTTTTGGCATCAGTGATCCACTAAGAAGGGGAATGGGGGTTGGTGCACAGTGCTGTGCTTTACATTTGTTTTAATTTTAAAAAATATTTTTATGATCGAATTCGTTCATTATATAGAGTTCGTCGAGTTTGTTATTTATATAAAAATTTAGGTTGATCCGATACTGGTAACTAAGTAATCACATAATATTGATTTGTGATTAAATAAATAAAAATTATAATTTTGAAAAAAAACTGCTAAACAAATGTTATTTAATCACTTAACTAAAGGTATCGGATCAACTTAAATTTTTATATAATTAGAAAAATGGACGTAATGAACGGATCCGATCACAAAAATATATTCAATAATTAAATCAAACTTAAAGCACAACACGAGTGCACCTGTTTCCCTAAAAAGGCACTACAGGAGGATTGATTCACGGGAATGTGTTTTTTTAAAATTTTATTTTCACTCCGTTTATAATCGGGTTGGGGTGGAAAAAAATTCGAGAAAGTGACGAAAGCAGGCAAAACAGGATCATAATGGAGAATATTTTTAAATTTTAAAAAAGATTAATACTAATAAAAATTACGTGATAATATACTATCATAATAATATTGATCAATGATTATAATTAAAAAGATAAAAAAATAAAAAACAAAAGTAAAAAATAAAAAATTAAGTATAATATTTCTATATTTTAGTTTATTATATTGTTAAAAATTAAATTTATACACATATTTATATATAAAATATATTTAATAAACTTAATTGGAAGCGAAATGAAGAAAAATGAAACCAAAAAAAAAAAAAAAAAACAAATATCGTTTCTTATCAATTTCATCTCATCCGTTTGTTGGCTTCCCAAATGAGACAGAGACTGGATTGCATACCAATCCAGTTTAGCTTATTCTGAGCTCAAAATAAGCTCATTTCAATAATTTAAACTATTTATTTTATTGTTTTCATTCTATAAATTATTTATAAAAGAAATTAAATTAATTAAATATAATTAAATATCAAAACAAATCACATTTTTTATTTTTAAAAAATGAACAATTATTGAACTGCACCATTAATATTTGTGACAAATGTACTTGTTCATATTTGATCAATTTAATTTTTTTTTGTATAAATATTCTAAACACTGCAAACAATAAAATGATATGCTCGAATCATTAAAATGAACTTATTCTGAGCCCAAATTCAACCAAACTGGACCGAAGTGGAGAAAAGGTGATATCAAATATTCAGAAATGGTACCAATTTCTCGGGTGTGACTTCACCAACAAAATAGGTGGTTTGGGGGCAGTTTATCAAATAGTCAGATATGCAGCATGTCATGGTTCATGAACTAATAACAATCCATAATCATTAATATTTGTTCCGGAGACTAAGGAGACGGAATTGAACTAGGAGATTGGAGTGGTTTTTGATTTTTTTTGTGCCCCTTAAGAATAAATAGTAACACATTTATATCGCGAGGCTCAAATTAATAGTCCGTAAATTCCAAATTATTCCAAAAATAACTAATGCTAGCCCTTCTTAGGATTATTAATACAAAATTCCAAATTATCTACTCTCTTTATCTAACAATTATCAATAATAACTCGACAAATCTTATCTCTATTTATTGGGATTTTTAGCAAAAGGTTCAAAAAAATAAATTTTAGCACACAAGATTCAATTGTGTAATTTTTTTTAAAAATACTATACAAACAGATAAATTTATTTATTTATATGCAAAATAAATAAATTTATTTGTTTTGCATATTTGATATTCATCTATTTAATATGCAAAACAGATAAATTTATATGTTTGCATACTTATACTTAACAGATAAATTTATCTATTTACATATCAGCTCAGAATCTCAAATAATGCAAACAGATAAATTTACCTGTCTATTTATTTACGCATAACAGATAAATTTATCTATTTACATATCAACACAGATAATGCAACACAAATAAATTTATCTATAGTCTTTATACATGTTTTGAAAAAACACAGATAAATTTATCTACATTATTTACACATGTTTTAAAAAAATATGAATAAATATATCTATGTTCTTTATACATACTTTTAATAAAACAGATAAATTTATCTATACTTTTTACATATACTTTTAATAAATAAAAAAAATTATCTATATTTTTCATATATGTTTTGAAAAAATACATATAAATTTATCTGTTCTAGAATATTTTCATTCCAAAAATACCTTACCCGTTAAAATTTTTATGCAGATAAATCTTGGTAAAAAAATCTTATATTGGATAAAAAACAATAAACAACCTATAAATTAGATTAGTAACCAATTTTTCATTGTTTATTCTACTCTTACCAAATATGAACCAAATTTATCACTACATATATAATCATCTCCATAAATCATTGATAAAGTAAAAAACAACCCACTGTACAAAATTTCTGCTTATACAAAGTCCGAAAAAAAAACGAACTACAATAAGTCTATAGTACGTATTCTTCCGTTACATTCACAAGGAATTTGTTTTCTATAATTCTTTGATACTAAAAAAAAAATGTTAGACTTCAATATTACTTCTCTAGTATCCAATCAAGGCTAAAAAACAAAACCACCAAGTAAAAAGCCACATTATCGATACTCAGAATATATAAATGCATTTCAATAAATACACATAATATACAAGTCTATATAGACGCACATGTACATATCTCTATTCTAAGAACAAGATCAATGTAGTCAGAGTTCAAAATGACAGGGCAACTCTATCGGGAAGCATATTAACTATATTAACTTCACAGACAAAGCCTGAGAAATACAGAGCGTAAAATCCACTCTCATATGAAGAAATACCATATCAAACACAATTTTTCCGCCAATTCTTTCTAGGCAAGCCTCTCGATCTGGGTGCTACTTGACCTGCTACGGGTATAAAAACTGTCAAAAAGAGTTTTCTCTCTTCTCCAAACACACAGGCATTTCAATGGCAATAATAAGAACCGAACAATAACCAAGCAGCCTTACAAGCATTTATCGAGACCTTCACAAAATGCTCAATCTAAATCCGACTAAAAGGTTTCAAGAAAAATATTTATATTGTAAGATTTTTTCTTCAGACCTCTGAGAGCAATTAAACCACAAAATATATAGAATGCAGTGACTATGAAATCCAATCTAGTAACGTTGATAAGGGTATATTTCACAACTAGAACATAAGAATCTCCGAAACAGAAAAGGTCAACCACAAAGATGCCTGTGGTTCCAAATAGCACCCACATCTAGATTCAAATTCAAACAAATACTACAGTACCTGACTCAGTTAAATGTAATTTTTTGAAAAGAAATTTGACATTTCCAGAGCATAATGTCATATAGCTGCTTTTAGTAACTCACTGACTAGGAGACTCATCCCTTCCCTGCTTCCTCGAGTAATCTACATCATTCGGGCTTCTGCTTCGACTGGGGCTCCTGCTGCTTTGACCCCTGACTGGGGACCGCTCCCGAACTGGACTTCGACTGCGGCTTGGCGGCGACCGCTCCCTCATGGGACTTCGACTACGGCTTCTAGAGCCATTATAACCAGGAGACCGCGAGTATGACCTCTCTCGACTATACCTCTTCTCCTGGGGTGAAAGAGACCTGTCCCATAATAAAAACACTTGACATGTCAATTCCAATCAGATTGAAATGCAAGAAATATAAAAAGTACAAGGAAAATTATGTGCAAAAAGGACATAGCAGAAACCCCAAAACTAGAAGATAACAGATATTCAGTGACTCCTATGTCCAACGTAGAAAGTAGTAGTTTCTTCTACTTTTTTGTTTCTCTGTCTGACATGGAAAGTAGTAGTTTTTTTACACTTCTTTTTTTTTTCTTTGACACACAGCAAGGAAACAGGAAAGAAAATGTAGCTTTTCAGAAAAAAAGCACTGATTGAAAAGGAAAGCAAAATGAGATGATTAGATTGCATACCTTGAGTTTTGCCTTCGCGTAGAAGGGGAATAGTAATCATGGCTGTGGGATCGTGATCTTTCGTAGCGTGGAGGTGGGGATCGAGAATACCTAGGCGAGCGAGAATAATGAGGGGGAGACCGTCTTCTGTCATAAAATCGACCCCTGAAAGAGTACAACACTTGTAAACTTTTTGTAACAGTTATTCATGTATACATGAAACATACAGCCACTACTAAAAGACTTTTGACAAGGGCATAGCAGGGCAAGGCAATGCAGGTTTGTGGCATCTTATGCCCACCCCGTGTCTGTCATATCGGGGAGGGGGAGGAGGGGAGGGGGGGAGGGAGATCCTTGTGAGTGATTAGAGTTAAAAAGATGAAAAAATAAGAAATAAAAATGAAAAATGAGATACAAGTGTAAAATATTGGGTTTTAATTTTATTATATCCATAAAAAATGAAATACTCTTTTTGATAAGTTCCATAAAAACTGAACTCTACAAAAGTAGATGTATTTAATCAACATAGAGGGGATAGTTGGGAGTAATAGATAGCGTGGCATATGAAGTATGAGTGATAAGAGTTATAAAGATGCAAACATAAGAAATAGAGATGAAAAATAATAAAATTTGTTTACTCAGGCATACTAGAGGACGGAACGGGGTAAAATGGATTCTTTTCGGGACGGGGAAAGCATACAGTTCAGGGCGGGCAGAACATGCAGGGTCTGCGAAATTGTAATCTCTATTATGATCTTTTCAATATTTACAAAAAACATCCACTGCACACAAGAAATCTTTTGATGGCATCTCATATGAGACCATCTACCGTTAAATAATTCAGCCAATTTTGTTGCACATGACCTGATAGCTGCTGCATATATTGTAGTGGCTCTGTTATCCACAAAGGTTATATGAGGGGTGGGGGGGGGGGGGTTCACAAAATGTTATGGATAGGAGATGGAAAATTGCATCGCCAGTATCAAAAAAGAAACTTGGTGTCCACATTTTCCTAGTTGAAAAACTCTGCCTCAGAGCCTTAGCCGTCCAAAGTATATGCATTTGGGAATTCCACAAAACCGCCTTTACACCTCCCATGTCAACATAATGACCCATAGACATACTTAGAACATTTATGTTTTGATAGGTAAAATCTATAATAGAACTTCAATGCCATATTCTGCCAAGAAATATGTTCTTACAGGGCTCGTTCTCCCCCCATGACATGATAGAGCAGAGCAGACTTCCGGGGTTTAGTCATACCTAACGCTTAAGCAAACTGATAATGCTTTTCATTCCAATTGAAATAAGAGCAATACAGAGAGTGTGTGTGTGTGTGTGAAAGAGAGAGAGAGAGAGAGAGAGGAAGAAAAACCCACCTCCCCCGTTCCCTTTGCCTCATATCAGCTGGCTTCTTCCTATTTTCTTCCGCAAATACAACAGTCAACCTGCGGCCCAGAAGAATCTGACCATCCATATGATATTTAGCTTCTGCAGCATCAGTGGGATCTACGTATTGGATAAAACCAAAGCCCCGTGGCTCCCTGCAAAATAGGTGAATAAATCCAACAACAAACAGGATGAAAATAAGGTTAAACAAGCATTGATTTGAATGTGATAGAAAAACACTGCCTAACTGCTAGTTCACTTGGGGCTGTTTGAAAGAAAAAGGAAACCAGTCAGCATATGGTAGCATAACTGGGTTTAAGTGTTTAATAAGCCTGGTAACTTAAATCTACGAAAAGTACATCCCAATGTGAAAAAAAAAGGCATTATTTCAGGGGATTCAAAACCACCGCTGACGTTGGAACACCAAAATATTTTAGGAGATTTCCAAACAGCCCCATGCTATTAGAAATTTTCCAGAAGTACCACAGAAATAAAATTTGGAAAAATTATCCACATTATTATGGGAGGCCATGATAAGCACATAGACCAAGCACTTTGGCTGCTGACCTTGCTAGTGTCAGTTTTAAGATGACTTGAAATTCTTCAAGACTTGAAATCTTCACAATGTATAGAAACCCAAATTCCTTCCAATCTTCACTACCATTAACATCATCTTGAACAAAACTCTTACTACTTGATTGATGTCAACAGAACTCTTACTACTTGATTGTCTCAACGGTACTCTTAATACTTGATTGACGTCTTCAAAACTTTTATTTCACTGTTAAATCTCGACAGCTTTAATAAAGCAACCCAAGTTGAGATAATAGAAGAGTGAAACATGAATATGAAGTCAACCAACAACAAGATTTACAGGGAAAACCAAGAACAAAAATGGTAGCTTAATTTATATACATATGATCAGTAGATAATGCAAAGGCCAAGTTGATAAACAGGTGTTAGCTAATTCATTTGGCAAAATAATTTGAGTATTCTCATCAGTCAAGCTACACAAGCTCACCCAGTATAATAATCTCTTGGAAGGTAAATATCCTTGAGAGCACCAAATTGCCCAAATGGTCTCCGGAGATCTTCTGCCCTGCACAAGAGCACAGACTACAAATATAATTAACATGCATAAAATTAAAATAAATGAAATAACATATACTTTAATGAGAACCCAAACAATGTCATTGACTCATAGAAGCCACATTTGATTGACCATACAAACACTTTCTGGACACTTGCAGACATCTAATACTGCTAGAAGTGTTTATGATTAAGACATAAAATTCATAATTTTGTATATTTGGCCAACTCTTCTTGGACAAACCAAAATTTAATAAGAAGATGCGCAGGCATGCATCAAATAGGAGAAAGGCATCCACAAGATCGAACCTTTTGATTGTTACAAAAAGAAAAGGAAAAAGAAATGGACATTGTCCATTTACCTGCAGGGGGTTCCAAACTTTCCACACGGTAAAATATGATAACTTGAAAAATATAATTAAAAACAAGCACCAAATAACAAGAGGAAATAAAAGGCAGACAAATATAATCGGGCCATGTGATATTTTCTAAAATAACCTAAGTTAGCTGAACACAGGTAGAAAATTTAGAAAATTAATATAAGTTATACATTTGTCTTCCAATAAATTTGCCAAAAAAGGATATTCGACCCAGGTTGAAGTAGTTGAATTGTGTAAACCACTACCATTTGGCATGCCATCTTGCACACTTGATTATACTTGATATTTTTAGTTTTTGTTTATGTGCATACATACTAGTTCAACACATACACAAATAAATGAACATCCACCAGTTTTTGTTTATGTGCATATTAGTTCAATACATGTACAAATATCAAGACATGTACAAATAAATTAACACGAATCGGATAATTATATAACATTAGTTCAGTGCTCTGACAAAGATCATACATGCACTAATATGTTTGTGCCTGTGATAATGAACTTTATTAAACCACAACACCAGAAAAATGAAATGTGGTCATGCCATTATGCCTACAACCATCTAGACCCAAGTTAAGAGGAGCCAACAGACATTTGCCACATTGCTAATTCTTCGAAACTTCATTACACAAGCACAGGAAGACCCACAATAAAAATGACTAAATATCACACCAATTCAGAAACATGAATAGCTGCATAGGTGCTCTGACAAATAATATACGTGCAGTGTCATATTTGTGACTGTGCTAAGGAAATGAGAATTGAATGAACTTTGTTAAACCTCAGCACCAGAAAGATTGAGATGAGGTCAGCAAATATGTCTATCAAACCTAGGCCCAAATTAAGGGAATCCAGAACTCTCTCACAGTGCCAAGCCTTACAAATCATGATTGATAACTAATATGTCAAAATTCATTTGTCCACCACCAGATTAGAATTATAATGACAAATTAATGTACACAAACCTCAACCATTTTGTTAAATAAGCATAGTAAGAGAGAGTTGGAAATGACAAAAGATGGCAAGAAGTTAGCAGTCACCCAATTGACAAGAGCTCTTGGACAAAATTCATGCATGACCAAATACCAAACCCAAATTGATGATGCAATATAGCATGTATCTAAAGCATTAGTCCTGCATAAGCTTTTGTATAATCAGCTCCCCAGTTACTTATTTAGCTTTTTGTCAAACGTACAGGCATGAACATTTTGAAGCCTTGGCGTCCCTGGGAACCACTCTACACGAATCACTCAAAACCACCAAAGTGTCATTAGTGCAAATGATCAAGTCAATTTATACAAGAAGCTGAAGTGTCTTCATTTGGGCATTAGAACCCATACCACCTTGCACCAAAACTGATACAAAACAAAGCTAACTGCCCAATGAGAATCTAAATTTATAACAGGTGATCAGAAGATTGATTGATGTCTTGCACGCAAGTCTTATTGTACATCAATTATAGTAGTACAAATCAATATATATATATATATATAAAGCTTCGTGTCAATATAAAAGCATTAAGATAAAAAAGGGTAAAAACTATCAACAGTAACGATGACATGTAAAATCACATTGTTTTAGTACAGTAAACAAGGGACAAGATAATTACAAGTACAAACCTACAATCATGGCGAAGATTGCGAACTAAAAGACTTGTTGGAAGATCTCTACCGCGACCACCATAGCGACCCCTTGGGCTAGGGCTCCTTCCTCTTCTACCATAGCCCCTTGGTGGTGAAGGACTGTAACTTCTCCCCCTCATTTACATAAAAATGTTCAAAATCTGTCCAATATAAGAGACAAGGAAAAAGACAGCATTCAAGGACAAATAACACAAAAAAAAGCCACAGAAGTAACTCGAATGGATCAATATTTTCTATAACAATAATTAAAGAATGCAAAAAAATAATTGGGCAACAACTATATAAAAACAGAAAGCTCAATAATATAATCATGATATTTGCTTAAGTTAAATGTACAAATTTGAACTAAGGCAATGCTGAAGGACAAAATAGAAACCGATATCAAACCCCAGTAAAGGAGACCGAACCAGGAGGTTTTTAGGAAAATATCTCTAAAGTTATCTATTAGGCAATATGGAGGTGTTCGGAAGGTGGGTTTCGTCCACAACTCATGGTAAAATTCTCACTATTGATAATCTGATGAGAAGAGGTCAAGTTTTGACTAATTGATGTTGCATGAATAAAAAGGAGGATGAGACAATCTCTCATCTCCTGATTCATTGTGACTTTGCGATGGAGCTCAAGGGTTTTGTTTTATCGCTTTTTGGTGTTGATTGGATTTGGGGGAAGCATGTTTATGATGTCTTGTTGAGTTGGAAGGGTGACATAGTGTCGGGAAGTAGAAGGAAGGTTTGGCTTCTACTTCCTTTGTGTATCATGTGGTTGACTGCCAACATATAAATTAAAGGGTGTTCTCCTTGATAACCAGTAAAGTTCGATTTCTGAGAGAGGAGCACTGTCAGTGGATGATACATTACATTTTTTTTGAAGTTTGTCTTTGTTTGATTCTTAGAGATTTTTATTTTTATTCTCCTTATAAGGGAGCTTTTCTGTCCATGGTTTTAAATAGCGGTAGTGATTGCCGTAACGGTAACGGTAGTGATGACGCGCTTTCGGGGCGTAATGACCATAGCGTAACGGTAGCGGTTACCGGAGCCGTGAATTTTTTTTTGCACATATCAACGAAAATGAACTGATATGCATGCTTTTTTTTCTAAAACTATATTTATTAGAGTTTAAAATATTTTTTGATGTATTTTGTTTACTTTTTAGATATTATTAAATATTTTTCCTAAATTTTATACTATTAAGTCTAGTTTTACTGAACAATTTTAATTATTTTTCTAAAGTAATTCATAAATTTATGTCATTATGTGTTATAAATTCATAAATTCATAATATTCAACTTAAATATCATTTAATTTCTTTAAAAGTTATGAAGATGAAGTATTAAAGATACTTCGTATATAATCTAAATAATTATAATTATTATAATGACATGGCATATATTGAGAAATAATTATCAAGCAAATACAAATGTACTTTATGTCTATTGCCTTGAATTTGATTACCAAACTTCTAACCAATATCATCACTTGGTGGGACATTACTAAACTTTTGTCGTGGCATTTTCAAATTTTAAGTGTTGAACACTGAACAAAAAAAATAAAGTGCATTTAGTTTCATTGAAGAGTTTTACTTCATAAATTATAATATACATTAAAAATTTAAAACCACTAATTAATTTGTACACAAATAAATAAAGTAATAAATTAACTCAAATATTTTAAATTATTAACAAATAAAAAAATTAATGCAACATATAATATACAAATTTAAATTTAAATATATATTTAAATATTTTAAAGAATAACTAGTAAGAATTCTATATAAATATTTTTTTTAAAAGCATCTTAAATTTATATTTTAAACTTACTTGTCTCCTAGTTCTCAAATATTAAATAT
>JAULJZ010000002.1:494236-509937 GCA_032270985.1 Heliamphora pulchella | reverse complement strand
CGGATTTTACAATCTTATTTTTGACAATCTTTGGGCCAAAAAAATGTGGGACCCATCTGTTTTTTGGGTTAAGTCCGAGGTACTACGCGTTCTCCTCTACGATGAAATAAGCGACGTATATTTATTTATTAAAATTCGATAAGTGGTGAATAAGAAATCGATGTTCAAAGTTGCCTCTTAAACATGGGTTTGTTGGGTTTAATGGAAGAGAGATTCTTCAATCCCACATTGGAAGTTCGTGAGGAACTTTGGGAGTATATATAAGCTAGAGTTGGATTGAGAGAAGGATCCCATAGGGGTATCCAGTTTTATGGACAGGGGAAGACCTACCCAATGGTGGGTTGGACCTAAGTTAAACATACACGTGTGTGCGCTGTTGCTACCGTCGTCTGTCTGATTGACCAACCGGCCGAGCCAAGCCAGGCTAGGCTCATGTCAATGTCATGGGTTGTAGGTCGACCAGAGTAGCTTATATTTTTAGAAAAAATTTATTTAAATTTTTATTTAAATAAAGTTTTTAAAATTTGAATTTAAAATTTGGTTACTTATTGTTAACCCAACGGGTTGGAAACCCAGTTGTCAATTTCCAGAATAGAGCGCTTGCAAGGCGCTCTGAAGGGCTCGAGCGCCACTAGTCTAGAATAAGGTGCTCGCGGAGCGTTCCAGCGCCAATCCCCCCATGTGTATTCTAGTGTAGGGCGCTCACAGAGCGCTAACAGCGAAAAGTTGAACATGTTCTGAATAGGTGCAATGACTGTTCCGATTAGTCATTTCAAAAGCTATAAATTTTTTCCATTCTGCATGTTTTTTGCATCCAATACTCATTCTTCCATGGCATTAAAAGTGCGTGCAAGTTTTTAAGAGTCCGAGAGTACAAAACACTTAGTCGGTTCGCTATACCTGAAGATTAGAGTGCTTCTTCTTTGGGTGTAATCGTTGTATTCTAGGAGATTGACGTCTATGAAGCCTATTAACAGCAATGTGGGGGATAAATCTATCTTAAGGAGATAGCGTTCAATACTAGCCTCGATATTCGATTTTATTTCGATTTTGTGTCTTTTTCGTAAGAATTTAAATTCAGTTCTTTCTGTTCTTATTTCTGTTTGTTTTTTCAGTGCAGTATCGATATTTTGATATTATTTTCTCTAATAATAATCAAATCACCATTTAATATATTCTAATATTAACAAAATATATAAGTAAAATATAAGTGGATAACTAATTGCTTGAAGCGTTCGTAGTAAGTAAGAAAATTGAAAAGGAAAGAAAAAATAAAGAGTAAAATTGTAATTTAACTCTTAGTGATAGGAGAAAAAATGCGGCCCCTCGGCGCCTTCAGCTTTTCATATAAGTATAGATGTAGGCAATGCCATGTGGTATTCTTGACAAATAAATAATCGCAACTTATATAATGTTAATCATTTTTTGTTTTTTAACCACTCAACAAAAATAAGTCATCATGTCTATATCGTAAAATTTGTCGACACTATATTGGATGGGCGTACCATGTAGACTTGCCACATGGTATTTCGGGAGCACCAAATCATTACTCGTCAGTAGGGGTATGCGCGGGTTGGGGCACGTGGAGAAAAAATTTTCAACTAACTCACATTTCGCGGCAGATTATTTTTTCAACTCACCGCTAACCTACTAATCATCAAAACCAAACATGTCGAGTGATCTTTTTTGGCGATTTCAACCCGCGATTGAGGCAGTTTAATGGGTTCAAAGTAATTAAAATTTGAAATTATTTTCTAAAATTAGTTTCTAAAAAATAAAAACTTATTTTAATTTTTTTTTCAAAAATCACATTTAACAAGTCAAACAAAAAACTAAATAAAAATATCAACAATTATTCAACAACAATAATAATAATAATAACATAATTAAATATCTCTAATAATAACGTTTATAATGCATACTTATTGAAAAATATTCTCAATACATAAAGTAGTAATTAAATTTATAAATATCTTAATTTATTCTTTATAAATTATTAAAAATATATAAATATATTTCATCGTATGTATAAATACAATAACTAATATATAGACTATCAGCAAATAGTGTTGATGGTGGGTTGAAAAAATATAAATCTACAACCAATTCACCTTTCTTATTTTTTCAATCAATTTATCTAACCCATCCTACTTACTCACACAACTCGCACACGTTGAATCAGATTGACGGATTAAAGTAAATTGACGAATTATTTGCACACCTCAACTTAATAGTGTGCATGCAACTTGTTGGGATTTTAGGGCATGAATCCTCAAATCAACGATCGGTTGAGTAACGGATTTTCATGTAAACTTCAATTCAAACAAAGCAAATTAAAAAAATAAGAAAAATCATAATGAACATGAAAAAATACGTAGTTCGACTGATTATCTACGTCAACAAGCGAGAAAAATAATCAATTCACTATATACAAATATAAATTACAAGATTTATTTTCATTCTCACAATATTTGTGGTCTCAAATTGATATTTTATCTCTCTCTGCACATTGAGGATGTTCTTGCGGGAAAGACTATGCTAAGATGTGTAGTCGACTTTAATCTCCAAACTAAATCTCTCCAGAGTATATGGCCTTCTAGGTTCTAAGATATAAAATCCTTTATATATAACACTTGGTCAAACTGAAATTTTAGCAGCATATTAAAAATTACTGTCCTGCAGAGAGTGCTCGAACGGTCTCAAAACACCCTGTCAGTTTTTATGTAAAAAAAATCGAAGGCACCAATCCCAACAAAAATGTAATGCATTGGTAGTTTGGAACAGATACAGGATCCGGGATGGAGAAACATTTATTTTTTATGGTCCTGCCAAAAGCTAACAGACTATTACGACTCATCAATTAGCGCCAAATTAAATATGTTTTACGCCTAGTAACGATTTGTTGGTTGATTTCAAACCACAAGCCTTCCGCCCTTCCCTTATCTCTTCAACTCAATCCAGTTTTGTAGTCTTGTCTTCATCTCATTTGAACATAGATCATAATCAACATCTGCATATTTTCCAAAGAAGCTGCCATGGAAGCCCTCAAAGCTTCTTCGTTTCCTTCATTTACCTTCACAATGATCCCAAAAAGAGTTCCCAGAACACATCTTGAGAAGCCCATTTTGGATTTTGGATTCAATCATCGACCCAGTTCGTTTCTCTCATCAATCCGCAAGGAGAAAGTAGAATTCAGGGTTCTTACCGCTACATCTTCGACTATTTCAACTGAATTCACAGACCCGCCTGAACAAGAACTTGGAATTCACGGCGAAGAAGAGAAGTTCGACTGGTTAGCTCACTGGTATCCAATTATGCCGTTGTGTGATCTTGACAAGAGGGTCCCTCACGCGAAGAAAGTGATGGGTCTTGATGTGGTGGTGTGGTGGGATAGGAATGAAAGTGCATGGAAGGTGTTTGATGATAGGTGCCCTCATAGGTTGGCTCCGCTGTCTGAAGGAAGGATTGATCAGTGGGGGCGGTTGCAATGTGTGTACCATGGTTGGTGTTTCAGTGGCTCTGGCAACTGCAAGTTCATTCCTCAGGCACCAACGGATGGTCCTCCGGTAATAATTCTGACAACGAACATTATGTCTTTTTTTTTTTTTCCATACCTCAACCAAAATTGTGGCATTGAGCGGAATTTGTTATTAAATTTCTGCAGTGAACTTTTGATGTGCACGTGATGAAATTTCTCCTTCCCCACCCTCCTCCCTCTCTAGTGTCATTCGAGTATGCCTTTGACATGTTTCGTGTCCTATTGATGCAACGGAAATATTAATAAAGACTAGATAGCATTCTAGAAAATGAGATAAATGCTTAAATTCACGAGAAATTTTGAATCCTCAAAGGTAAAGAGATGAAAATATGAATATTATTGATGAAAAGATTAATAGCCTTTAGGCTTAACCCTTCCTTGTAATAGAGAAATCTCCTAATTTTAGTAGGAGAATAATTCCTTATTCGAATAAGGAATATTTCTTAATTCGAATAAGGAAATTTCCATCTAATCTAATTACTTGCAAATCAAGGAGAATAATAAAGGAAACTAAAAATTGTAAAGAAAAATCAACGTGCCAAAACAAGTGGCACTAAAATGAAAAATTCTAAAAGAAATTACTTTCTTAATTTCCCTAAACAAAATCCTAGTCAACTTCTCAATTTCTTCTTTGATACATGATGTTCAAAGGCCAAAAAGTGGAGGGTTGTAGTTTATTTGACAACAAATATAAACTATAAAGCCAGCTCCTTAAAAGAATGTGTGTTGACAATATTTGAGTTGAGAATATAAGCGTCATATTGAACTATAATAAATGAAATGGAATTAAGACAATGCATTGATTGTTCTGATGCAAGGTATGAAAGACATGATGGGCCAGTAACCATAAGGTCTCAAGGATAGTAATAACCTGGTTGCAGGGTTGATTAGTAGACAAAATAAAATCTTAGCAGAAGCAAAAGTTGCAGTTTCAGTAGATTAATGGATTAAATAAGCAGTGCAACCATATTCTTCTGGCTATTAGAGCAAATGCCTATATACAAATATCTATGGCACTAGAAGTTTACATCACCTGTCTTAACATTTCTTGGCCTCAAAGTACGATATTCAGCATTCAAAGTATGTATCATATTGACGTATATAAGCTTTTCATAAAATCATCAAACATAGCTAGATGGGAACAAAACATCTATGTCGAGGAGTTGTCTTCACATAGCCAAAACATGCATAAATGAACTCTCCCAGTTTAGGACTCATTGCCTGAAAATGGATGGATAAAAAATGTACATAGAGCATGACTCATAAATCATGACGACAGATACGGGATATCAATCTTAATAGAAATCATACCTTGTACCTATATATTAATAGAGTTTCCAATGGAAGTGAACATTTGTTAGATACGTTTAATGAATGTAAACACTATATTCGATTACACTTTTAGCCTTCCCATCCCGACAAAACCAAATGAAGGGAGATCTTTGTTAACCTAAATTCCAAATGAAGGCCACAATATAATAAGTCACATATGGTTACAACAAAGGAACATCTCAAAGAAAGGGTTATCATTGCGCTTGTATCCCCCGAAATCTAGGATTGATCATGGGTGGCTATTAAAAGGATTACATATCATGTCATAAAGCCTAAGGAGATGTCCATGGATTTCGATTCATTAACCATGAATTTTCTAATGAAATTGAACAGCATTGCAATTTAAATTCAAAAGATAGTTATAAGGAATTGAAGGTTCATCAAATAAAGTCCAATGTTGCTTATGGTATAGGATTGCTCATTTTGTCCTCTTACCAAGCTCTAATTAAGTCTCTTATGACCAATCTACACAATATGAATCTCACTAACAATTCTAAATTTAATAAACAAATTATAAAATGAATTCCCTAAATAAGTAGTGACAAATTCTCATGAATTCAAAACCATGCGAGTTTCTATTGGTAATTTGTTATTTCAATCATGTTCCAAAGTCGATGTCGAAGTTGGGGTATAAGTCATAATATTTGGGTCACAAAATAAATCAAAATTGGAGTAGGTCGCTTAAGCAGGTTTCAACTCGCTCGAGCAACCAAAAATGAGTGCATCCCCACTCATATGTCACTCTTAAATTTGCTTGAGTGCCGTGTCACTCTTAAACCCAATCAGGTAAGCTTTACATGTTCAAGTTTCTTAGATTTGAAACATGTTTGTTCTTGCTGTGAACTCATCCTAAGTCCCAAGTCCAATTCTCAACAAGCCCAAACCCAAAATGTATGCTCTTTAAGGTCTCTAATAGCATTACAAAGTCACTAAACACCACAAATAATGATTCAAGTCACAATTTCATACAAGTTCGTTTCACAACATGCATGTCTTTGCAATGCAACTCACACACAAGCATTTCTTTAGATCCTATAGGCCTTATAGTCGATTAAAGGTCCCAACTGTGGTATATTACTTAGAAACATGATTTCCCAAACATGCAAAACCTCTAATTTCTATCAAACTTCTACGTGGTGATTTGGCTTTTCCATTTTTAACTTTGTGAATAGAGCCATAAGATAAGATAATATTTGGAATAATTCCTACCTTTTTTCCAGAATTTTTATAAATTTTCTCCTTCCTCTTCTCAAAACCATGATTTCACATGCATGCAAAACTCTATGGTTCTATGCTAAGTAAGTTCTATCAAGTATCTTTGTGGAGATTTAGCTTTTTCATTTTTTTCGTGAATATAGGCCCAAGACAAGGTGAGAATACCTAGAATAAGCCATATAATTTGTCTTCAATTTTGTCCTACTCATCTCTCTCTCTCTCTCTCTCTCACACACACACACACACACACACACACACACATACACACACAGTGAACATTTCAAGAATGAGACGCCATTTCCCCCACCAAACTAACAAGGGTTGATATGTAAGTGGGACGCATCTCTTCCTAATGTACTGCAGGGTTTGGACCCACTTTACAGGAAGTCACATCGCGAAGATTGTACCAGCATGATACCTATTAAATCATTCCATTAACTTAATTAAACACATTTAGTTAATTTGGATTCTCTCTCTCTCTCTCAGTCTCTCTCTCAAACAATGAACATTTCAAGAATGAGTCGTCATTCCCCCATCAAACTAACAAGGGTTGATATGCATGTGTGGGACACATCTCTTCCTAATGCAATGCAAGGTCGGGTACCCACCCTATAAGAAGTCACATCGTGAAAATTGTACCTGCATGATAGCCTATTAAATCATTCCATTAACTTAGTTAAACACATTTAGATAATCTGGCTTCATTTCCTTAAAATTTATACCCAAGGGAAAAAATAAAATGAATTAAGATGATCTCATATCAATGTTCCAAAATAATTCAATTAGTACCAAAATGCAATTCAGTTACATAGAACAAACTTAAGATTTCTAACACCCAATTAACACAAAATATGCAAATTTAACATTTCTATCACCAATTAACACAAAATATACAAATTTAACAATAATCAATATAAATAAAATGTGCTAAATTTCCAATACACGCCCTAATAAAGAAACTCATTATTGTCATTGCAAAAGTGGGAAGAGTAGTACCTGTGTATTACATGTTATGTGGGGAACTCAGAAATGTAGGAGTAGCAAATAATTATGTTAATGCAATCGAGACACGAAAAATGGAGCAATAATTAGGCTGATTATATTTAGTAGAGAGTGCGCTTATAATGGTAACACATTGAGGTTGTATCCTTCCGGTTTGTATCATCATGAATGAAATCATTGGGTGTATCAGTAGTAGTGAGAAGATGTATTTATCTATTAGCATCATCTATTATTGTATGAAAGTAGAGCAAGACATTACCCTTGCTTATAATTATGTTACCATTTTATGGTTGTAAGCTACATATGTTCAAGACATAACTCATGGAATGTAGTTTAACTAGATTTTGGAGATGTAAATTGTAAAGAAAAAGTTGTGAATAATAATTGGCACAATATACTTGTGAGTATTCTGGTGAAATCGAAAAAGAAATTAACCGTAGAATCAAAGGGCCAAAATGAAGCGGAAAGATAATTCGAAGTGCGATCAAGGATATCAACTAGTTAGAGTAGAAGCTTTATCGTATGTTCACAAGACTGTGATATAACGTTCTTATTAGTGGAATAGTTGGGATTAATAGAAAATGTACAGAAAATGAGTATAGCCCTTGTTAAGTCACTAATTGTCCCAAAAGTTTAAGCTGTTAGGAAATAGGCCTAACAATATATATCAAACTATTCAACACTCCCCTTCACGTGCGACCCTGTCTCACACGTGGAGAGGCGAACAAACTAAACAGGTGTACCAACAAACAAAGTGCATAATAAAAAATACAACAGGAAAACACATCACGAGACTTGAATCCAAGACTTTATGGAACTAGAGCTCTGATACCATGTTAAGTCACCAATTGTCCCAAAAACTTAAACTGCTAGGAAATGGGCCTAACAATATATATCAATTCATCCAACAGCCCCAATGCAGATGTGAAGTGGTCATTGAAGGCCATTATGAGAAGAACAACAATAGTAATAAACAAAGGTATTTTAGCGAGTCTAGATTGTAGGACGAGACTGTTGGAAGTCATTGAGGATGGTTTTGCAATGCGTTTAGAGACTAACAAATGTATGGTGAGAGAAGTGGTTCAGTTCAAGTTTGCTGCACAAAAATAAAAAATCAATCACTGAGTAAGACTCTCGTGATTGTTATGAAAAACCGTAATAGGGAAACAATGGAACCAATCTAGATTCGACTTGTACTAAACATTACATGAACCCTCACAAACAAGTGCATAGCGAGAAATTTTATTATATCATCTTCAATGCCATTATGTTATATTTGTAGTCCTAGAAAACATCTTATAAGTAACTTTTACATGATATACTGTAACATATCGTTGCAATAATAGTGACAAAAGTAATTTTAGCATGTCAAATTATATGTAGCAAAGAACGCTTCTAAAATCTTTTATGTTGAGATTTATTTTTGAAAACATTGCATCATATGTTCATTATTTATGAAAAACATATTATCATGAAAAAAAAAACATTAGTCTTGTAAACACAAAATTATGTACTCACAAAAAGTAGCTCTCAACTAAGTTTCATTTTTTTAATAGAAATTGACGCCTACATGTTTAGTTTTCCTAATAATTTTAGAGGGTTAATTTATTAAACCTTTTTTCAAAATTTTACGTATACTACATAGGTTCTATTTTTTTTCCAAAGTGCAATGGGGTCAATTGAACCCACTAAACTCCACTTGGCTATGCGTGTGCTTACAAAACACAACTTACAAACCAATTGTTCTTGCCAAATCTGCATATATCTTCCCCCATGCTTCACTAACCATGCATCAAATCCTTGACACGCTAAACTTTGTCTCCAGAATCCTCCAAGATGTTCTTGAAGCTTAGATTTATTCTTTGCTTAATTTCTCCAAACATGTCTTGGTCTTCCCAGAGCCTTGTATTTATAGTTAGGAGAGCCTTATGGAGAAGTAAGGAGTGATTGGACATGTTTCCTGAAGTCTGAAAAAAATAGGAAACAACAAAACATCACTTTCCCTCTCAAGCTAACTTTTAGCCCCATTTGAGAGGCTAATCTGCAGAAGGTCTCCACTCAAGCGGCCCGAACTTGTATCACTGATAGAAATTACTAGAGGTAATCCCTATTTAACAACTTGCCTTTTTTGACTAATTGTTTATTTACACATTGGTACAAGGAAATGGGGATGCGTATGGATTTATTTTGACTATGATAGGAGAAGTTTAGATGACAAATTGGGATTATGATCTTGTTTCCATAATAAGATTTGCTCTCGATTTAATTTTGAATGGATTGTTTTAATAGTTACTTTCAAAAGTTCTCTGACTCATCTGTTGGCTTTTAAAAATATGCTAAGCTAAGGCCCTTCATTTTTTTTTTTTACCTTAAAAAAATATTGCAATTCATTAGCTTGAAATCCGTTATTTCTATGTTCAGCGTCTCTGTAATTATGATTACAATAAATTCCTTGGGTTGCTACATGAAGTATTTTGGGCGAAGCCTTACAATTTTTGTGAGTAGTGTGATCCAATGTGCACATTGCTGAGAGCTCATGCTCATGTTTAACCCTACACTAGTTATGAAAGGATGAGAAACAATTTTGCATCTTTTGTTCCTTCCAAGAGAATTTAAGGTTGATATTATCCAAGTTTAAACTGAATCTATTCCCAGTTTATCATCTCACTGCACCAGTTTTTTAGTTTATGTTTGCTTATTAATATAGTTTCTTACATATGTGGTCTGTCCTGATATTCTGACAAAATATGCAGGTCCACACATTCAAGAAAGCATGTGTAGATGTTTATCCTAGTACAGTACAAAATGACATTGTTTGGTTTTGGCCGAACTCTGATCCTCAGCACAAAGATATCCTCACAAAGCAAAAACCCCCATTTATACAGGAGTTGGATGACCCATCATATACAAAGCTGATGGGAAATCGAGATATACCGTATGGGTATGCAGAGGCAAAATTGGCCGCATTTCTTATATTTCTTGTTTCCAAGCAGAAGTTATGTGCTACTGGTTATGCCCTTGAATCTTGAGGTAGTTTCTAGTAATTATGGAGGAAAGCGAACTTTCAGGAATATCTAGTTGAGGCAATCGGCTTAGTATTATTGCTGAAAAGTGAACAGAGTATGAAGAAGAAGAAGAAGAAGAAGAAGAAGAAAAAAGAAAGAGGAAAAGATAATTAGATGTTTTAGCTCATAGTGACAGATTTCTTCAATTTTTCAGCCTTGACTTGAATCTTTGTCAAACTTTTGAATATTACGACAATTCATATGTAATTGTTTTCTCTACAATATTTATTGCGAATATTTCCTCAAGTACTTCTAATTCTTATGTATCCTTTTGATGTTCAGGTATGAGATCTTGATTGAAAATCTTATGGACCCTGCTCATGTTCCATATGCTCATTATGGAATAATGCGAATTCCGAAACAAAAAAACAGATAAGAACTCCAAATAAGACTATTTGACGTATAATGCATAATTTTCTCTTTATTTGTAAGTATGTTTGGCTGAGACCAAGTTTCTTTCACTGTTAAGGCTGATAGAGAAGGGGGCCGACCACTTGAAATAAGCATAACGAGACTAGACATCAATGGTTTTACTTCAAAGCAGGAAGCAGGCAATGGCAGATTTATTGCACCTTGTATTTTTGCTGCTTTTCCTCCTGTCACTGCTGCTCAGATTAATGGATCTGTATCATCAGCTGGGACCAAAGAGGTAGACCAGTCCATCTGTTTATTTAAATTACATTGATCAATGATAGTTTTTTTTTCTTTGTTCTTTTTATTTGCAATTCAGGTCTTTTGTTTTCCATTTTTTATTTATCTCTCTTCTCCACTCTTTCTTTATTTGTTTCTTTTATGTATTTGGGCAGTGTTTTAGCACAATAATGTTCTTACCTTTATTCAGGAGCCATCATCACATGTGCCGCAACGAAGAATTGCTCTAATTTTTATCTGCATTCCAGTTAGTCCGGGCAATAGCAGATTGATATGGGTGTTTCCAAGAAACTTTGGATTTTGGATTGATCGAATTGTTCCACGATGGGTGTTTCATGTCGGTCAAAACTTAGTTCTGGACTCAGATCTATATCTTCTACATTTGGAGGTAGATTCTATTTCTTTTGTATATTCAAAGATTATTTTCTATCAGCGCAACTTGTTAGTTTCATTTTCATCTTTTATTGTGTGTGCTCATGCTCAATAAGAGGTGAAATTTAGAACTTAGAAGTCTCTGATGATCATAATGGCTGGATTGAGGGGACTAATTAGATAATCTCAATTAACACACTTACTGCTGATAAGATAAAAACTGGTTGAGTTTTTATTTTAGATTGGAGTGCCTTGGTCAACTCAACCTATGGCACAAACCCTTGATTTCAACTTCTTGCATTTACTCACATGAATCCTTTATGTCATTCAACTCTATCTAGAGGTTTATCTTTCCAGAGAAATGTGAAAACATTTTCAATCATGTCAATTCCTTTTAACTGAATCTGACTTTTTGCAACCTTGATTCTGAGCTTTTGGCTATTCTAGTTTGAATGCCATGATGGATCATGTAGCCTATTATCCTCTCTGGGAAACTTTTTCCCATCCTTTCCTCAACTAGTGGTGTCTCTAGTATTTTGCAAATGAATTAGTTTCTCTTCCTCAACTAGTTGGTCGTCTAAAATCGCTTAACACGTTGAAAGGACATTTCCACTCTGTCCATCCTATTTTGACTCTTTGAGTTACTTCATTTTCATTTTCCTTGAGTAGTTGATAATTCGTTCAAAAAAATGAAAATGGTTCCTTTTGGCACTCTCTTCTCCATCTACTTTTCATTTGTTTGTCCCTTTCTAGCCCGCTCGTCAAGCTATTGATTTCATTGACTATAAGGAGCCTGTCTTTGTAGACCTCTCAGTGCTTTCACTAGAATTGCATATATGTCTTAGATCCATTGACCTAGAATAATTTGGTATCTTAGGTATCTCTCTCACTTATCGCACATATTAAGCCACTGATTTACCTTGTCTACCTCGAATTCGTGTTATTTCCGGAGTAGTTTGAGAGGGGAGAATGACGTCAACACATTGTTGTCTCGTACAAAATGGGGGCCAGGGACACAGTGGTGGTATTTTGAGGCAATGCTCTTCACCTTAAGTAACAAGGAATGGATGTGCATATCTAAGTCTCATTTAAAGATAATTGGGGTGTATCAGTAAAAGGTTCCACGAAGGTTTAACTGGTTGCTCGGGTGAATGAGGTTAAGTCGAAGACATATTATGCAAGGGTCTCCAGGCAGCTTATCTGATTTTTTTTGTTTTTATTTGTGATGGACATGGCAAGGAAATTGCACTAACATGCATGCCTAGGACACATATGAAATGGTTTTTAATAGGGGTCAAACTGTAATATTAGAAAGTTATGACTAATGAAATCTGATGAACTCAAATATGCATCTTTATCTATATTGATTTGATTTTATTATTATATTGCAGTAAACATCTTAATTTGTTATTGGGAATAGCAATTCCTTCTTAATGGGTATCGTTGTGGTTTTATAAAGATATCCATCAATACACAAATATTTATACGAGAGTAATGGGCCTTCTAACGCATCTATGGGATGTTGGGGTCTTTTTGTAGGAAAATATAAAGCATATAAATACATGAAATATTGATACTACATTCACACCCCTCCCCCTCTAAAACTCAGGATGCGAGCGCAATGAGCATTGAGAGTTTGTCAAGAAGAAAACAAAAGCAAGCAGTTGTATGAGTCTTAGTAAAGAATTCGTATCAGTCCTAGTAAATAATTTAGTCAACTCCATCGATGACAGAACAAAAGGCAGAGTAATAGTGTCGAATTGAAGATGTTGGCGAACAAAATGGTAATCAATTTCAATATATTTCGTACGCTCATAGAACACCAAATTATGGGCAATATGAAAAATACTCTTGTCAGGTGTGGAAGAGAAGATAGAAATGCCCATATCTGAAAAAAGCCAACGAAGCTAAACTATCTCAGCAGTAGCATGGGTCATAGCACGATACTCAACTTTCGCTGTAGAGCAAGCAACAACAGTTTGTTTTTTGCTCTTTTAGGAAATAAGAGAGTCACTGAGAAAGACACAAAAACCGTAAGTGGACTTGTGATCAGAGATATCACCTGCCCAATTAGCATCAGTATACATGCGAAGAGTTAAACTCGAAGTTGAAGAGATGAGTAAGCACCGAAGATTACCGCTGCGAACATATCTCAAAATGCGTAATAAGGTAGCCTAATAGGTAGACTGAGGAGTAAAGACAAACTGGCTAACAATGTGAACTGCACAGGTAATATCCAGATGAGTTACGGTATGATAAACCAAACAACCAACCAACTCACGATACTTGGTAGGATCATCAAGTGGAATACATCTGAAGCAGAAACTTAGCATGTAACTCAATAGGAGTATCAACTGTCTTGTCATCAGTGAGATTGACATGATGAAGAATGTCACTAAAGTTGAATCATAAAACATAGATTTAGGGTTTGAAAGAGGAGAAGAATTGATAAGAAAGAGGAAACAGAGGTGGAAAAAAAAAGAGTTGGGAGAGTTAATTAGTCTCATTCACCTACACATACTTAAAATATTATTAGGTCAAAGATAAGTACAAGAATGCCTTTAAGAAAATAAGCTAAATAGAAAAAACACTCTTAATAGTCCCCCTTAAGCTAAAGCATAAATATCAAACATGCTCGCTTGACAAGTAATCGATGAAAGATATAACGCGGTAGTGGCTTCGTAAGAATATCACCAAATTGGTCTTCCGAGCGAATATAAGGAGTGGCAATCTGTTTATGCAATAACAAATCCTGAATAAAGTGACAATCAATTTCAATATGTTTAGTGCACTCATAGAACACTGAATTATTAGTAATAAAAATAACGGCTTGATTGTCACAAAACATTTGCATAGGATGTGGAGTAGAAATGCTAAAATCCCGAAGACGAGAACGAATCCACAATGTTTCAGAGGCAGTAAGAGCCATGGCCCGATACTCAACCTCAGCACTTAAACGAGCCACATTGTTTTTACTGCACCAAGTAACCAAATTACTACCAACCAAGATACAATAGCTAGACGTAGATCGCTTATCAAAGCGACTACCGGCCTAATCTGCATCACTATATCTGGTTACAGTCAAAGAATCAGAGGGTTGATGTAGCAAGCCATGGCCTGGGGCACTCTTCAAATAGCATAAAATGCAAAAGACAGCTTCAAAATGTGGCTGATGAGGAGCATGCATAAATAGGCTCACAACACCAACATCATAAGTAATGTTCGGGCAAGTAACAGTGATATAGATTAACTTTCCAATAAGGCACCGGTGACGACCAACATCAACAACAATATCATCCTGATCAACATCAAGCTTAACAGTAGAGTTCATGGGAGTATCAACTAGTTGAGCAGTGAGAAGACCAGTTTTAGAAAGAAGGTCGAGCACATTTTCGTTCAGAAAGAGAAATGCCTTTAGAAGATCGAGTAACCTCAATTCCAAGAAAATAGCGAAGAACACCCAAGTTCTTAGTATGAAATTGCGTGGCTTGGTGGTTTTTTAGGTCAAGAATGCCAACATCATCATCACCCGAAAGAAGAATATCATTAACATATACAATTGACACTATAGTGCTTTTGTAAGAGTGATGAATAAATACAGAGTGATCAGATGTAGAATGTTGAAAGCCATAAGTAAGCACAACTGGGCTGAATCGATCAGACCCGACACGGGAGATTGTTTTAAACCATAAAGGGAATTATGTAAACGATATACAAGATGAGCACTACTAGCAACACTATAGCCAAGCGGTTGGTCCATATATATCTCTTCCTGAAGGTCATCATAAAGAAAAGCGTTTTTAATGTCAAACTAATATAAATGCCAAGAATAACTAACAACAACAAAGTGAATGATGCGAATGAAGTTAAGACGAGCCACAGGAGAAAATGTTTTTAAGTAATCAACACCGTAGGTCTGAGTGTACCCCTTAGCAACTAACCGGGTCTTAAGGCGCTCAACAGACCCATCAGAAAGATATTTCACTGTGTATACCCAATGACAACCCACGGTTTGCTTCCCCGATGGAAGAGAAGTGAGCTTCCAAGTCTGGTTCTAATGAAGAGCTCTCATTTCTTCATCCATAGCATGTTTCCATCCAAGCATTGACATGGCTTATTTATAGGATGAAGGAACAGAAATAAACGATCATAGGATGTTGAGTATAGGCACGCTTACCACAACGCAAGGCCATAGGCAAGTCAGGAGAAGCGGAAGTAGGGGGTGAAGATGTAGGAGCCTCAGCCAAAGAAGATGACGAATCCGGGCCATAAGAGACAATTTTTCGAGCACGAAATCCTTGATATACGTGCAAATGATGAGTAGATAAAGAGGAAGGAGAGGACATAGAAACGGGTGACTCCCCGTCACAACAACATATGAGATAAGACGACAACAAGAAACTGGAGGAAGTAAAGAAAGGTGTTGATTCGAAGAAAGTGGCATCAGTACTAACAAAATACCATTGGGACTCGGGGTGATAACAATGATAGACTTTCTGAGTATGAGAGTAGCAAAGAAAAATACA
>JAULJZ010000002.1:434587-449615 GCA_032270985.1 Heliamphora pulchella | reverse complement strand
TTTCACCCCCCCCCCCCCCCCCCCCCCTCAATGCTTTTGCCTAATTTGTGAACGAGTTGTGTACATCCTAAATTATTTTCCCTCCCTCCCTCACTCTTCTAATCTATTTCTTTCCACCATATCATTTACACAACCCGACCAAATCCTATATTCCTACGACGACGACATCTACTCATGTACAGCTGCTGCTAACTAAATTCCGATAACCATTCGCTTACTCTTCCTGGTTTCCGGGAGAAGCAAATGGCCTCCTGCCCAAGCAGATAACTAACACGTGCCGAGACTGAGACAACCTCTGGAGATTTCACCAAAAACCATCCTCACAGTTCGTCATTACCTCTGTATAGATAAAAGGAAGGAGCATTCTGACTCATGGAGGTATTATATATGGCAGGTTATGCTCTGAGCTTGGAGGAGAACATCCAAAAATAAAGCCAAGCCACGCCACGCCATGCCATGCCATGCCAGCATAACCGGCCAACATTGCAACTACGATCAGCATCGTATTACATATCCCTGCCAAAATAAGACAACCCAGTACAGTTATGCCACGTTTAAAGCCTACGATGATTTCTATACTAGAGTAGCCAACAAAGATGAATTACATAATATTTACAAACTTGAGAAGTTAAGGGAAAAAATGCGAAGCTTTAATAAGAATGTTAGTACAGGATGAGAAGACTAAAGAATAACAAAAAGGTAATACTGAGAAACATTGAAACGAAATCTATAGAAGCTTATGAGGAGAGGTATATGGTAGCATTGATAAGACTAACGAATACTAGTTATTTCGTATAATAAGAAAGCCTGATGTGGAAATTGCACTAAAGAGGATAAAAGCAAGGAATGCTTTGGGACTAAATGGTATCGTTATTAAAGGGTTGAAATGCTTAAGCGAGAGGGAGTTTCTTGGTTAACAAAATTATTTGATACAGTTCTATTGAATAAAAAAATGTCTCACAAATGGAGGAAAAATATTTTAGTACCAATGTATAAATGCAAAAGAGAGATCCAAATTGTATCGACTACAGATGGATTAAGTTGATGAATAACACAACAGAAATGTGGGAGATCCCACATCGGTGGATTAGAAAATTGTAAGGTATACGTATATATAATGAGCCACCAGCTTGCTACTAATCTCTAAACTTTTTGGGTCAAGTTGGTAGGCCCAGTTTTACAGGTTACTGGGCAAACAGCAGTGAATGAACCACCAGCTTGCTACTAATCTCTAAACTTTTTGGGTCAAGTTGGTAGGCCCAGTTTTACAGGTTACTGGGCAAACAGCAGTGAATCGTTAATGGGACTATGACATGTAGATTTCTTGCAGTAGAAACCAAATAATTGCGAATCACTGTAGGATTACATCAAGGGTGCGTCTTGAATCCTTACCTATTTGCCTTAGTGGTGGATGAATTGACAAAACACATTTTGAATGATGTCATTGCTTGCCAGAATTACAACTGTAATAAAGAGTGATAGAATGACTCAAAGTTGTTAAAGGAGCACCAAGCCCCATGCCTCAGCCGAAGGCGCAGATGTGCTCAGTTATGCGCTTTAGGTAAGTGTCACCAAAGTGTGCCTCGAGTAGAGGCTCAAGGTGCAGGCCACTTGCGTCTCACTTATACTTCTGATTTTTCTTAATGCGATCTTAATCATTTGATGTATAAGATTTGTTCAATATCAAAAGTGGACGCACAGGCAATCAAAAACTCAAAACATAAAATATAGCATTATCTTATTACCCGAAAGGATGTGAAGAAACAAGCCCTGGCATAAACTGACAAGCGATACTGTTGGGTCTTGAATTTTATATTAGATTTCTCATTTCTATTTCTCCTCCTCTTGTTCCTGTGTGAATCAGGATTCATGAACCCTCTCTTTGATTGGCACGTGTTGTGCTCTTCTCTCTCCATTCTTCTCTATTTCTGTGTCTTGCTCTCTTTCTTCCTGCTCTCTTTCTTACTTTCGCTCTCATTTTCTCTTTTTTTTTTCCTTCTCCTGTTCTCTTGTTTCTTTCATAATAAATTGAAATTAAGTTTGAATATTCTTTTATAGCAAACTTGAACTTCTGTACTTTTTACTTCTTATGGTATACTTGCAAGTCATGCATGTGATAGATGCTTCTGAACTTTTTTGTCTTAACATGTAAACTTCAATTTTCCTATGTCATTAACATAGGAAAATTGAAGTTTCTATTTTTTCCGACAACGCGTGTCTCGCTTCAATAAAAAGCCTACATGTTGCCTCACGCCTAGGCCCCAAGAGACCTTGGGCGCCTCGGAGAGCCTATTCCCTTAATAAATATGGAATGACTATTAATGCAAATGATAAGGAAGTGAAAGGACCTAAAGTTAGCATGGGGTATCTTAGAAAAAAAAATAATAATATGACCCTTGACAGAGTGAAATTATGAAAAAAGATGCATGTAGCCTATCTACCCCAATTGAGGGTATAAAGCTGGGTTGGTATTGGTTTGATTTAATGTGATTAAACAAATGACATAGGTCCCACAAGAAACCAAATGCTACTGAGAATTAGTCACTCATGCAGCACTAACTGGACTTTCTTCCAGTGATTGCAGTGAAATGTAGTGTCTCAAACAGTAATAGGCTCCACAACTGGGGATCCCTATCATCAATGATGTATATGTTACACGTTCTGGGGTAGAACTTAATCCAAAAAACTAGCTGTGAAACCCTGACCCGTTTTAATTTTTGCGGCATTTTTTCGATGTGTTGTTTATTGTTTTTTCTATAGCATCTTTATATGCGTTTTATGCACGTTCGGGCCTAGAAATGCATGTTGGGTTGGATTCTAGGACCGTTGGGCATTGTGGTGCAAAGTTCAAAAAAAAAAGATAAAAGATATTTTCGGGCAGGGCCTATAAATATCTAACCCTTAGATATTTGTTGGAGATATTTTCAAAACAAGTGAGCTAAGTTCTCTTTTTCAAATCAAAACCTTTGCCTTCTCTCTAACTTTTGGTGGACCCGAGACTTGGTTTTTGGCGATCGAGTAGCCGATCCTTACTTTCTTCTCCGAGGACTTTGCGTTCATCCGGACGAAATTTCGTTTCAACAAGGTTTGTTTTTGGAGGCGTCAAGTTTTTAACTCAACGAGGTAGAATCCTACTCTCATGTCTTAATGATGTGCTACGTGTAACTGTATGTGTTTTTACCGTTTAAAAATGCATGAAAAGTCATTTTATGTTCGAAAAAGTGGATTTTTGTTCTTGGAACAGGTTTGGTTGGACAAAAAATGTTTTCAAAGGTGTTTTTCGGTTTCTTTCGCGTTGTGGGCTCGTGTATGCCCGTGGGTTTCAAAAACATGTGGGTTGATGGATTTGATTGTGGGTTTGGTTCTCAAAAATGTAAAAAAAGTTTTTTCGTCGCGCTAGGATTTTTCAAAGTTCAGTCGACTAAAGTGAGGAGTTCAATCGACTGAATGAACAGTGTGTGAACTCAGTCGACTGAAGAGGGTAGTTCAGTCGACTGACCTGAGACACCGGAAAATTCGTGGAATTCCAATAGCTTTTCAGTCTACTAAATGGGGTGTTTCAATCGACCGAACTCCTGCGTGGGGTGTTTTTCTATCTTTTTCTGTTATATTGGACATGTTTGCGTTCGTGTTTTTTTTAAAAGGGCATGTTTTGGAGTTTTTGTGGAAACGTTTGTGAAAAACCGAATTTATTTTTTGAAGATTTGGAGCTAACCCTTAAGGTTGAGTTTTGTGTGTTGTTTGTTGGTCTCAAGGGTTGGTGGATGACGTGGTTCGCAAAACGTGGTGTTTGTACGTGGTTTTGTGTATTTAAAATTATGATTTTATTTATGCGTGTGTGTGTGGTTACCAATTGACGAAAAAATGGTCCGATAAACGTTAACTCTGGTTAACGATGAACGAAAAAGTAGTCCAGTAAACGTTAACTCTGGTTAACGATGCATGTGTGTGGAAATCTGATGGACGAAAAAGTGGTCCTGGCAATGCATGTGTGTGGAGGCATCTGAGGGACGGAAAAGTGATCCTGAAGTTGCATGTGTTGCGTGTGTTGCACGGGTTGCATATGTTGTGAATGTTGCGCGGGTTGCAAGTGTTGCGTGTGCCGCGTGGGTTGTATGTGTTGCATATGTTTCTTTTCCTCAAACAGTTTTCGAGGTTCGTGTGAGTCGAAAAATTTCATATCTTTCGCATTTCATTTTGATCATGTAAAACTCCTTTTTGAGGCTCGAGAGAATCGTAACATACATATTACTCTACTAGCGTGTTTAGCTTTTATTTAACATTTGTTTAGTTTCTGCTGAGTTTTGGCTCACGGTGTAGGATTTGAAAGATGCATATGATCACACTAGTTGATCTGGAGGAGCCAGTTGGGGCAGAAGATCTGTAGTCTTCTTTTTGTTTCTTTTGAACCTTGTATCGTCTTTCATGTTCTTGCTGTTAGAACGTTGTATTGTAAATCTGTTGGTAATTATATTTAAATGCATGTATGCCTTTTTCTTGAGAATGAAACATTGGGTTGGGTGTTGTTTTACAACTTTTGTGTGGTTATTTGTGGGTGTTTCATGTGATCCGGGTGCCAGGTGTCGGGGTGTGACACTAGCTGTTGAGACGAGAGTGCCCTCATACTTGTTTACTGAATTTTACTTTTGTACTCAAGTAATGTGAGATTTCAGTTCACATCTCCCTTCATGCACAACGTACTCACTCGGCAACAACTGGCATGCGCACGCCACGGACACGCACCATACCCATCCCTATACTCCGGCTTTGATATTATGTTATACGGTTTTGGGTAGAACTCAATTTCAAAAGCTAGCTATTGAGGTGAGAGTGCCATCACGCTTATGTACTGTACCGGACTTTTGCACTCAAGTAATATAGAACTTCACTTCACAATATATATAGCATTGAGCACAATTAGGAAATGCTCTAACCCATGTGAGATGAAATTTTATAGCAGATTTGGAATGGGAATAGAAAGCATACAATGCCATTAAATAGCATATAACTTGTATCAAAATTTATTATGCCCTTTCACTTTCACAAATGTCAATGGAACTTCAAAAATTTTCGTCCATACAAATGGCTACACCTGCATGCTAATCCTTCAGGTATTTTTATTTATTTTTTTTTTTTTTGTAGTTTGTTGCAATGTGTTCTCTCAATGACTCTTGCCTACCCTCAGTTGAGGGAAAAATTAAAAGAAATCGCAGAGATATAGAACATAATGGTTCAGATTCCAGAGAAATGTATATTTAAACACCAGGACGATAGAACTTGGATGCGTTTATTCAGATTAGCATATAAGACCATTTTCCACCATTTGGCAGAGGAGATGAACATCTATAACATAAAGAAAGCAGGAGCACAATTCAAAGCAGGCTAAATGACAATTAGACGTAAAGAACTTCATATGAGAAAATTACCGTGATGTTCTCTCAGCCCCTTGGAGTTCATTCAACCTGCTAGCAGGCATTATGGCCCAGGAACAACCCAAGCAATCCAGAATTTTGCACAATGCAGACGTGCATCGAGCCAAAATAAAACAAAACCAGACGATCCATCACTGTGCACTATAAAGCTTCAAGAGTTATCGATGCTTTGGTGAACACGGAAAGAACAAACGGTGCTTCTTCTCCAGGATGGATAGTTGTAGGAACTATTGTGTAACCCTTTGGATCAGGCTCTAGAACCATTTCACACGATATTTCTCTAGAATTGACATAATCTGTACCACCTACTGATTCATGCATATAAATGTTGTAAGCAGCCCGTCGACCACGGGTCTTAAGTATCCTCATCCCAATGTAGAACATCAACGAGTCATGACTCGATTGATAATTCCTGAAACCAGCTGAAGTTCTCGAGAAGCTCACACCCTAGAATATATATAGAGTTAGACAAGTTCATAGGGTCGACAATACTCAACTATTAACAAATATAAATACGGTCAAAGGCATAGTATATTTACCTGAGTTAAAGTGATGAATACATGAATTGGAAATGATGCATGTGGCCCAGTAGCCCTGATTCTGAACTGTGGGTTTTGATGCCAAGTATCATAATCTTGGCAGCCACCAGCACTGTAACCTCGCCATTGGCCATGCACTGAATAACGCATCTCTGGGGGATAGACACGGCAAACATATATAGACCGGAAATGAATCTGGAAGTCTTGCCAAGACATCCAGAATATACCATCTTTTGACTGTACATCAATAAAACAATTAGGCACAAAGTAATAAGGCAATAAACCATAATTGGCATATAATGAAAATCAGACAAACGCAATATCACCCCAACATGTTGAAGTAAATGTCGCAGATGATCCCAAACAATTAAGGGAGGAAAAGAATAAGAAAAGATTCAAAAGTTAGACCATGTGCGGTCATGCAACCAGAGTGATTACCTGTGGGACATGCTTCAGCTTGTGCCTCATCCTATCAGTCCATTCAGGTGACGAATCGGACCAAGGACCATTCCACTCCACTTCATTTGCCCATGGATTTCGAATCTGAACAAGTTTGTGACCATCGACCTCTCTTACCTGAAGAAGAATTCAAACATAGTGATCACTTCATGCAAAGTTCTTTGAGTTACTATCAAAGACATGATTAAGAAAAAAAAGGTATAAAAAACAAAGTACCTGCAATAAAGAGTACGCATGCCCCTGCACAATTCCACTGGAAGAAATATGCACATCTGAACCTGAAGGACTCCCAGCCCCAAGTAGAAAACCCTCTTGTTTGAAGCGTAGCAATTGAGACCATAGTCTTCCACTTGCAAGGTCAATCTGGGCCTGGGCACTTCTCATGTCAATCTCCTCACCAGCACCTCCAGTAAGGTCGACAAGAGCGTCTTGGACAAGCCCACCTTCAAGCGCCTCATAAGAGCCATGTAGTTTGGCATATGCCTTCTCCAATATAGAAACCCAGAGTTCATTCCCTTTCCTGCTTGTAGCAAATGCAGGTTTACCGGGTGATTCACACGGAATCCAGTCATCAATAACCACAGGAACCCATTCACCCTAAAATCAAAAGAACACCAAAGTACACATTCATTCAGCTTCTTTCAGTGATGTAGCTAATCATGACAACAATCAACTGTCCCCAGTTCAACTAACATACCAATAAATCGTGTCTAAATGACAAAATTAACAAACATCAGGTTAAGATTCTGAAATTATCTATATCCTATGTTTATATTATTTGGATATCACAACAATGGGGGAGATATGCTTCTTACAACCACAGTATAGATCAATCAATGGTTACCTGGCCTTTTCCAATAAAACATTAAGGGTAAAATCTAAACTACTAGATAAAGCCACAACAAGCAGGATAGAGAAGAAGAGTTATTCAGATTTGAGAGCTAAATCTTTTCCATTGTTGCTTTCAATTGGGCAACATCTTGGCCCACTTACCTAGTTTGTGCACTGTCAAGATATCATCCAAACTTGTTATACCTTCGTTGGAACCCCCAACATTCCAAATGCTCTTCCAAAGAAAATTAGCTCTAGAAGCTCTACTTAAAAGATGATGAAAAGACTTCACTGAGAATCTCCGTCCATTAACCTCCCAAACCATTCAATCCTGTTGTGCACTTGCATCCTAGAGCCTAATTACTCATTGAGAGTTCGCAAAATTTCCCCCACCGAAGCCAACTCCTGATCCAGCACCCCCTGAATAAATGTAGGTTCCCACATTGCACCTGAAACTGTTATCCTCAAGATAATCCAACACCCAGGCATCCCTCCTGACTACTGCAATCTGAAATAAGCTGGGAAAGGTTGTTGCAAGATAAACATCCCCATTCCCTACACCACAAATCATATTCCAAACCTAATTATCCTATCATCACCAAAAGCAAATTTCAAATGAGGTGTAAAGCTTGGCTAACCATTTCTTATTCTCTTCCATAACCCTAACCAAGGATCCATACTTGCACTGAATGACCTTCCACGAAAAACTATCCCTCTCCAAAGCTCTCTCTCCACAGCCACTTCACCAAAAGGATCTATTAAAGGAAAGCAACCTTCTAATGCCAAGAACCCCTTCCTTCACAGGAGAATAAACCATATTTCAATCCACCAAATTGTACTTGAGGGTGACGCCATCATCAATCCCTCCACAAAAGAAGTCCCTTTGTCGTTTCTCTACCTTTCTAGCCACCGAGCCCGGGATAGTATGAACTAATAAAAAATAGGCCATGAGACTAGATAATAAAGTGCTCGGAAGGAGGACAAACAAGTGTACCCATTGGAGAGATACTGATGCTACCCCGACTCTACATCCTAAACTTTTCCAATACCCCATTCCAGACAATTTCCTCCTTAAACAATGCCCCACAGAAGGCCCAAATAGGTAACTAGAAGAACTCCAAACTTGTGGCCAAGAATATCTGTCAAGCTCCTTGCAATCGGGAGGTCACTAACCGAATAATCTCCGGCCTAACCAAATTTAATCGAACGCTCGAGACTACATCAAAACAAAGGACACACCGGAGATAATTAGCTCACATGGCTATGTACCAGCCAAAACAAACGTATCGCCAGCGTAGAGAAGATGGGAGACATATAGCGAACAACCATGCAATGTACCGACCTTAAAACCCTACAATCTAGGAAGCATGGGTACTGCAAAAAAGTACGACATACTTGTACCGAGTATGTATTGGGAATTGATACTTTACATAGTACTTTTTCATGCTCACCAGGTACACAGAGAGACTCATTTTTTTTCTTCACTTTTTTTGGAATACCAAAGAGATACTTAGCACATATTCAGGAAAACTCCACTAGAAATAGTTCTTTCTTTCATGCAAAGATGAAATCAGCTTCATGTGACCTTTTCCCATACTTAGCCTATGTTTGGCCTAGCTTTTTATGAGACTTTTTGCTTAAAAGCCTCTTAAAAAGTCCACTTGTTTGACCTCCTATTGTAATCAATTGGCTTTTTTCACATTTACTTTTTCATAAAAAAGCCAAAAAACCTTCAAAAAAAAAAAAAGCTACACAAGCTTAGTATGGTGTTAGAATTAAACTTTGATTTGTAGGTTCTTTAATGCATGACATATAACTCTATGTTATATACCATACTTTTGCCACAAAAGTGTGATTTGAAGGTTGGATTTTTAACAACTAAATCATTAAATAACTTTGTACTATAATTTTCTAATTGTTATATGCAATGCATTAGACCAACCTTATAAAAATAGAATTTTCTACGGGCGTACACAAGTCTAAGCATACCCACTTTTTAAGTTTTGTCATATCAACGTACTCGTATTGTACGCATACACATGCTTCATAGACTGCAATAAATTGTTAGCCTTCTCAATGCCCAACTTGGAGATAACCACACGAATTCCAATTCTAAGTTTGGAGTCAACACACTCATTAGCCACCAACACAACATCAAATATATACTTGCAAACCAATCACCGGGTGTGACACTTTCTTTAGCATGAACACCAAAATCTTAGCTAAAATTTAATAGACTAGGTTTATCAAATAATAAGTCAAAAGTTTCTGATAAACTCTGCCCCCTTCTTACTGATAAGAGTAATAAAAGAGGCATTATAGCTTCTCTCGAAAGTCCCACTACCAAAGAAGAAATGTAAGCTACCCATAAGTTTCTCCTTAATCTCCCCAATATTGGTGGAAGAAAGCCATTGTGAAACCATCCTATTGTGGAGCTTTATCCCCATTCAGCTCACCTAAGACTCTAACAATCTCTTTCTCGGTAGAAATTGCTCTAACACTTCTTCATCAACAATAGCAGCAAGTTCTAGCCCCCTAAGAAGCGGTCTCCACCAACCCTCCTCTATTTCAACAATGGTACCGCCTTGATATCCTCCTATCCAGATAGAAGAACTTCATCAACACACACCTTACAACCAAGTTGGCTTGGCTATGAGCATTGGCCACCTTATGAGAAAAACTAATGTTTTTATCTCCAACCTTCCAAGATCTCCCCACAAATCTTTACCATGGCACCTCTCCACATCAAGAAGAACCCTAATCTCTTCCTTTTCAAACAAGTAACAAATATCTACAAGGACCTTAGCCTTCTGCAAGCCTACATCTTCAGTTATGTCTTAAGCATCTTCAATTTCATGGCTAAGACAAGGTTAGGTTTTCATCCATTAAGTAACCAATCCACCAGCCAATGACCCTATCCTGGTAGCCATCGACCTAAACCCACATGTTCTTAAACCTAAAAAGGGTTTTCCCTCGGCAAACCCAACTATCCAACAAGATAGGCACATGTATGACAAAAACTAAGACAAGGAAACTTGGGCTAATAACGAGAAATACTCATCCCAACATGTGGAAACCAAAAAAAGGGTCAATTCGAGACATAGGAGAGGAGTCTGGTTACTACACCAAATAACTGCTTTACCTCATCTATATAAGTTGAACAACCTCCATCACTAGAGATAGCTTTACAAACCAACCCGCGGGAACCTAACTGCATTTAAGTCTACACTCACACATCAAGGGGTGTCCCATCTAAAAGCAACAATCCCCAACTTATCCCAAAGCTCCTCTATCACCACATCTCCTAGACCATACACTCTAGAAAACACCCACCATAAGCCATCCTCAACGAATCGTAAGAGACAAGACAAAGAAAAACAACCATCCTCTTGCTTAATCAAACACCCATTATCCATATCACAAAAAATCCCCACTCCCGCTGTCCTCGCCAGAGGCAAGAAACATCAATCCATCCATTTGCCACTCAAATTCTATGAGTCACCCTATCTAAGAAACCCTCCAACTTAGTCTCTATCAAGCACACCACATCAACTCTCCAATCCCTCAACAAGAACTTATTCCAATTCTCTTCGCCTCCAAGTTCAAGCAGCTCACATTCTAACATATAATTTTGATCCTCAATGACAACGAAGCAAATATCCCCGCTTCTTCCTCCCTCCACCCAAAGCCTCCCTACACTCTTCCCTACTATCATACTTAACAAAACTCTAACTCCCGCAGTCATAAAATTCAGAATTGTCCCTACCTCTCAAGCCAAGTCCTTATGGAGAGTGTTGGTTTCTCCCGTAGAGTTCGATTGCAGCCCACGGAGCTTTTACCCCCAGCTCTTCATATGCTACGTGTCCTGGTAAATGTACACCTACACCAGGAGGGGAGGAGGGGAAAGAAATGAATTCAAATCTAGCCACTTTATTTTGTTTGTTTTTCCTTCATTCATCTTTGTGTTTGTCAAGTGTACTGTTCTTCCTCCCATTATACCTTCCTTTCTCTACAACTACGATTATAAACATAAAAAATAAGAGAAACATGTGTAATTGCCAAAATTTTTACAAGGTGACTCAATCAAAAAATAAATAAGTCCTAAAATATAAATGGAAATATAGCCACTTCAGTCTGTAGGGAAGGAAATAAAAACAAAAAGGATTGCTTGAAATATGAGAAACGAAAAGACAATAGAAGAGAATGGGTCCATACAAAAAAAATTTAAAAAAAAAAAAAAGACCACCACGCTTAGCTTCCTAGATGGCATTGTCTTCTTTCTTTCTTTCTTTCTTTCTTTCTTTCATTCATTCATTCATTCATTCATTCATTCATTCATTCGTTTCTTTATTTATTTCATTTTTTTGTGACCCAAATTTGCAACTTTTGTTTGAACCCAGACTTATTAAATATGACCCAAAATACAGCCTGCTTCAGCAGAACCAAACTCTAAACTACTTACTCCCAGAAACAATAACATACTTCTGTAAAGCTGAATGAACAGAATCACCACCATGAAAACTTTTGATGAGAGCAAAACGGGTCATTAAATGTCTTCGGGACCACAGCCTTTGCTTTCAGCTTCCTAAGTTCATTATATATATTTAACATTGTCACCTGAATACAGCAACCCATCACAGATAATCTTGGTACATATTTATTTCTGGTGAGCACTAAAACCAAGTGCTTAAGGACATATGGATTGCTTTTCAATAGTACATTGCATGATGCTCTATTACTACTTTTAGATATGGTTAATCTCACACAAGGTTCCAGGAAAGTATTAAAACAAATCTTATAAGCTAAAATGAGACTTCCTCCATTAAATTCACAAAGTGCTTAAGGACTTCCGGATTTCTTTCATTGGCATGTTACATGAAATGCTTTCATTACACGACATATTACTAGGTTCCCCGTTCACAAAATGATAAAGATGTGAGTTCCTAGACAACTAGGCAAAAAAATTTCTCCATAATGATGAATCCACTAATGAAAGGCCAACTTACCAAGAGGCTAATTGAAGAGTATGTCTACCATAAGGTCGATAACTATACAATGACCATCTAAGCAGATTCACTATATGACAGAAGAATTTAAGCCAATACCTGAATACAGAAACGAACAGTATAGATTCCTTCCTCGTTATATTCTGGTGTAATTATAACTTCAGATATTCCTGAAACCTCAGTTAAAACAGCAACGGCACTCAAAAACCAACAATCTCCCAGTCGGCCCTGCGCACAAATGAGTTGAACAATTTGAGGAAATATTAACCGAAATATGTCATTTTAAATATAAAGCCCCAACAGACAGCCACAAGAAAAATAAATACGTCAACATTTAAACAAGGCATGCCCTGTCCTGAAGGAGACCAAACCTGACAAACATCAGAAGGATTTGCAGGCCCAGAAAATAAGCATGGGTGACAATCCAAATTGTTCTCCTTCACTATTTCGGTTGGCCTCATCCATTCAGAAACAACCTAGGTTAAAGGGGCAACAATTAGGGCAACACATAAAGCTGAAGCACTATAAACAAGCAAAAGAAACCAAATGAAATGGAAAGGAAGTAGTTCACAGAAATATATACTTGCAGTTTCGAAGGGGGGTGTTCTAGATCTACAAACAATGATCTATCATTCGGGGGGAACTCCTGATCTGTAAAATGGATTTCCCCTCTTGCAGAAAGGGCTTCTTTGACAGCCAGTTCAACAGAAAGCATACGCTGATTGATTTCTTCCCGTGTTTCGATCCTAGGTTTCCTCAACTTTCTGGTGAAAGAATCCACATCTACCACCACACCCTCACGATCAGACCTTCTTTTCCTCCCACTTGAATATTGCCCATCCCAATCTACATCATCCCTATCATAAAGATCCACATCTGCAGGATCACTGTCCCACTCATCAACCTGAGTAGAACTCGCAAAGCAGCAATCAGTACAAGACTCAACCAAAACTTTCACCATAATGACGTCAAGGTAGAACAATTGACTATTAAAATTGCAAAATTTATAAGGGTAAAGGGAAAACTAATATGAATCACTATGGATATGATATAGAGTAAATATAGGCACAGACCCGGGAAGGAGACTCTGCCCATTGCCAATTATCTTCTTGGAGATCAATCATATTGTATTCAGCAGAAATCATGGCAGCATGAAGAGTAGCAATTTCATCTTCAGTCAAGCATCTACCCCAAAGAAAAACATCCATTAAATGCATCTTAGATTCAGCCCCCTCACTATCTGACCTCCCAAATGCATCCACGTCTGTAGGTGGTCTAACACCAACCCAAACTCCTGTTCCTGGCTCCCAAATGCTGTTGCCCACACGCAATGGCAGGCCAGTCTGGTAGCCATCATAGCCACCATCTAAATAGCAGGTGGCCTCACCCAAATCAGCATCAAGAGTCATTGTTACAATATGCCACCTGAAAAACAATTTAGTCCCCTAGTGAGATGGAAAATAAAGGGTGATGGATAAGAGAAGATTTTCAATACAGCGAATAATTCCTCCTGAGAAAATCAAAAGGTACTACTAAGAGTATAATAACATAGTATGAAAACAGTAGAGAAGTACAGATACTTGAAGAAAAAACAGAGATGTAAAAACATACTTGTTTGAATCCCAAAAGATCAAAAACAAAGAAATTGTTTTAGGGTGGAAATATGCACACCTTCCATCAGCGATACTAGTTGCACTGATACTCCATTCCTTTGCTACTGTTGTTTGTCTATCACCTTTAGTAATTAATCTAAGCCCAACTTGCCCAGCCTCAATACCTTGCTCAGATCCAGCCACAAGGATTTCCCAGCACACGCTCTTCTGAAACTCAGTTCCTAAGAGACAAACTGGTCCAGACTCGGGCTGGATTGTCACTGCAATAGAGAAGCTGACCTTCCGACTTTCACATATACAAGGATCAATCTGACCACAATGTCTGCCAATTGTAGTTGGTTCATCATCAAGGACACAAACAGTGCCCATAATGCCCGTCTGTCAATAAGGCACACAGTCAAGACTTCAAAAAGGATTGGTGTTGGTTGGTCATTTATCACCATATTTAGATAATATCCATCACGCAAATTGAAAATTATCAAAGACAACTTCTTTGTTTTGATTGGTACAAAGAAACATTATTAATAAAGAAATAAAGGTACCAAAGCGTACAAAAGAGGATGAGTCCGCCAAAAGCAAAGCAAAGGAAAAAAACCTACAAATCACACACTATTATCCAATCACTTCTCGTCAACAACAATGAAATCCCTTAGAAATGGGGGGACATCGAAACCCAATAAGTCAAATAACAAATTTTATGTCCTAGCCCTTTGTGTATTCAATCTTCTGCTCAGAGATTCAAACATTCCCCTCCTCTCCAACCAAATTTACCCACCTCACCACACAAATCACATGCTTCTAAAGAACTCAAGCTTTGCTATTTAGGCCCAACACTTCAAAATCAAACACAAGAGGAAGGTAATACCGAACCCACTAATGAAACAATCTCCACTATAAAGCCAAAGCTAGGGCCGGAAGGTGGTAAATGGCTTCACTGAAAACTCTGCCTACCGTCAATCACGAGAAATTTGAACGCATCAACAAGCTAGACACACGTCACAAGTGTTAGGGTTGGTATACTGAAAACCATGTTTTTAGTATTTAATTTTATTTTAATAAAATTAATTTTTCATTTTATGAGAATCTTTATGAGCAATGTATGTATATCATTTCTTTGTTATGCATGGATGTCTAATATTCTGTATAGT
>JAULJZ010000002.1:420513-434487 GCA_032270985.1 Heliamphora pulchella | reverse complement strand
GAATCGCATAAGGGAATAAATACAGTAAAAGATTTGACAGGAGTTTCGACTCGGATTCAAATCGTAGTTGAAGAATCGACCGATAAAAAGGTATTATTCTAAATTAACTTCGGATGCACGGGTTTTATTTTAACGTTCGTCATCGAAAGTTTTATCTGGAGCCCGTTTCGGCGTTTGCCCGTCCAGTTAATTTTTATCGAAAATCGTTTACAAAAACAAAGATCTTGACAGTCTTACCTCTAACAACAAGTTCATTCTTGGCATAAATAAACTTGAACACTCAAGAAATTTATTGTATTGCTAAGTTATATAGAAATTCTTGAGCCCAAGAGGTGATAATAACAAGTTCTTTCGTTCTTCCAACTTCACCCGGAGGGAGGGTACTACAAAAGGAAGTTGATCATAGATTCCAAATAAACCTCAAACAATCAATATTTTACGATCAAGAGCATAATTATATTTGAAGTAGTAGTCCTTGTATATCGTATTAACAACCGAAATATGGTCGAGGGAAAAAAATCTTGACATAGAAATCAAATAAAAAGTACATAGTCTCATCTCTTCAGCACATAACACCGGGGATTAAAATTTTAATTTAGTGTATTGTTTCGATTAACATGGAAACAAAAAACATTTCAAAACGTTTCAAAAATGTTTTGAAAATATTTCAAGAACATTTCAAACACGACAAGATTAGAAATATTTGGAAACATAATTTGAAATCTTATTGAACATTAATAATTGATTAATTATACATTTAGAGATTTATATAGTTCTTCACATAAAGAAACAAGTGTAAAACCATAAAAAACAATATTTTTGAAATAAGTTTTTATTAATAAATCAATCAATTAATATCATTGAATACAATTATAAATAATTCTATAAGTGTAAGATCACCACAAAATTAAGGTGTATAAGTTTACTTAGGACCTCTTATATAATCTTATTTATACAACTATTACCCAACAGCTTTGAACCACAACAAAACTATACCAATTCTTATCGATCCGAACATTTTTTTTTTCTCTTGCTTGCCACTCCACTACTTCTCAAGCGATAAGCGTACCTCGGAAGATATGCAAATAGAACCACCTCATCCTCCATTCTCTCCATGTCTTCAATATCAATTACCACAAACTATTCCATAATAAAGTATCCTCATAGCACTCTATACTACTTTCTTCAGTTCACCGATTGCAGCATAGAATTGAATCACTATAAGCTCACTAGGCAGAAATTCCCTCGTCAACTCATATTTTAGCTCTCTTTAACTAGGCAACTCAATGTCTAGGAGCTCCCAGTGTAATGATCTAATTATCGTAGTACAGTACTAATAAGAACATTCTAATAATATTATTTACAACATGGTAAAATCCAACCATCTATAATTTTCTAAAGAAAATATTAAAAAATATATAAAAAAATTTAGGGAAATCCCATTCCGCTTCTTTGTAAATACACTCCAAATTTTGTATTCTAATGTACATTGAAAAGCCTGACATGCTTAATTTCGGACATTAAAACTTGTTTAGGCATATTGCACAATCTTTTTGCATGTTTCGCTGTAGTGTGTTCGAAACAAAACACTAGAATTTCGTTATTTCATTTCGTTTCGGTTGCTTAGAAAACGAACACGTTTCAACCCTTTTTATGGAAACAAAAGGAAAAGGAAATGGTGTTCCTTGCATAACAGACCATTGTGGACGTAACTAGCCATTATTTCCCTATATCATAAGCATCTTGTTAGGGTGTTCCCCCCCTCCCCTTTTTCAATCTTAAGGGTATGGGAATGAGTAATTAAATATTGTCCAAGGCTAACAACAACATTATCACTGAATCAACTTGATTTTATGCCTATTAGATCAACTATGGAAGCAAGGCACTTATTGAGAAGATTAATAGAGAAGTATAGAGAAAAAAAAAAGACATTTTATATGCTTTTTACAAATTTAGAAAAGATCTATGCTAGATTGTCTAAAGATATCATATAGTTGGTGTTAGTGAGAAAGAAAGTGGCAAAGAGGTACATTAACGTGATAAGAGACATGTATGATGGACCCACGACAGTTAGATTACTTGCCGAATAAACAAGTAAAATCCTGATTACAGTAGGATTATACCAAAGATCAGCTTTGAATCCTTATCTCTTTGCCTTAGTTATGGATGGATTGTACCTGAGCATATTATACTGTTTGTTTTGTTACAGGTTAATGTATAAAATGAGATTTTTCGAAAAACAGAGAAAACCTGCCAAAATTTCTAAAATTTATACTTAGAATATTTTTGAAGTTTGGAATACAACATCTTTTAAAATAATTTAAATTCAAGGGTTTTTTTTAAAAAGAGGTTTAGACCATAAAATGGATTTTATAAAAAGATGTTCCATCGTTTACTCGATAAGATTGGACATATTCAAGATGATGCCCCACAGTGTATGTCGATTCACTCGATTGGTGATGATATTGTTTTAGAGGAGGAGACTAAAAGTAGAGTTAACGCTAAACTGGTAATGTAAAGGAAACTTTTGAAATCAAAGGGATTTCGAATAAGTAGAAACAAAACTAAATATATAAAATATAATTTTAGTAGTAATATGAATATTAATGGTAATAAGTAAAGATTCAAAACCAAGAGATATCTAAAACTGAATATCTTCGTTATCTAAGTTCGATTATTAACAAAGATGAAGAGGTTGCAAATAATCAAACCCATAAAATCAAAGTTGGTTGGCTCAAATGGAAGAATGTTTTCAAAGTTTTATATGATCGACAAATACCTACAAGATTATAAGAATGATTTTATAGGAAAGCTATTAGACAAGAGATTTTATATGCGAGAGAATATTGGGTTGTTAAGAAACATCATATAAGTAAGATGAATGTTGCGAAAAAGAAAATGTTAAAATGGATGTGTTGTAAGACTAAAAAAGACAAAATTGGGAATGAAAAGATTCGTGGAATGTAGAGGTCGCACAAATTGAGGATAAGTTTAGAGTAAATAGAGTAAGATGATTTGAACACATACAACATAAACCAATCGAGGCAATAGAAAGGAAAAAAGACAAGATCATGAGTAATGAAAACACTAGGGGAATGACCTAAACTAATATAGAATGCCATATTAAGAAAAGTTATGAACTTATTAAAATTAACTGAAGATATAACCCTTAACAGAGCAAAATGACATAAAAAGATTCATATAGCTAACACCAATTGATTGAGACAAAAGCTTTGTTTGGTTTGGTTTTTGATATTGTAATAGATGTCGTCGTGTATTTTATATAAATAGATGCGAGGGGGAAGAAAATAGATTAAGTTCCAAAAACCCTAATCCCTTCTCTTCCTTCATTTCTTTCTCAAAAACTATAAATATTCTGTTATTTTCTCTTCACCTTGGTATCAGAGCATATCAATCCAACCCAAAAACTAACCATAGTAGTTAGTACTTTGGAACATTCTGTGAAATAAAACTCTAAAACATGTCATTGGTATTAAGCCTCATACGAGTCACAGTCCATGCAGACATTGACTTTAATGCGTACATTTGCACTCCACCCAAATCAATCTATGAGGGTTAAAAGACGATTCATTTGGATCATCAATAAACATTTTAAGAGATTGCCCCAGCTGAATGAATGATTCAAATTATTTTATCAATCACATCATGCAAGTACTTTTGGCTCATGGATAGAATCAAAATATAAAACAATTGAATATTTTCAACATCATAAAATGTTTCTACGTAGAGAACGTAGGAAGTTATGAACAACTAGCGTCAATCAAAATGTTAATAATGAAATTTCTATTTTTTGGCAAAAAAGAGGGAAAAAATAGTCATAATAAGAGGAGGGGAAAAGGGGGAGGAAGTAAAATATGTTGGCCTAGATGACATATAGATTAAGAAAAACATTTGGTTCCATGCAAGATGGTGGAAGTGTATGTTAAATGCATATATAATGCCTAAAGATTGAATAACATGATAGATGCATAGAGGGGTGCACAATTATGCTTTAAACCTATACTATATGAACTCTTCTAAATATATGAAATACCCATGTCAAACACTCGACCTATTTAAGAGTGCATGGGCATGTGTCTGAAATGTATAGTATGACATTCATCCAACAATATACTAACTAATTTAAATTTACCGTATAATTATGCGTCAAAATTGCTTATTATGCATAAAATACTCTATGGCACCTTATAAACACTATTTTATCCTATAAAATAATATATACATATACAAATATATTAATAAATATGATTACTTTAACATGTTCCTGTGTTCTTAGATATGGAATTAAATGAGTAAGACACTTATACACATACCAACACCCGACACCTGTACCAGAGTCCATGTGACATAGCTTTAAACTTTTAGATTTTGTTTGGATTTCAATTAGGTTTATTGAAGGGAATGAAAATTAAATTACATAGATTTATTCCATTTTTCGTGGGTAACAAACAAAAAAACAAATCTTCTTATTTTCATAACTATACCAGACAAAAAAAATATGTTTAACTTCTTTCACTTAATTTTCCTTTTGGCTCGTCCCTTGCCGCTTCCTTTTTCTCCTCAAATTAACAAGCATAGCATAGGGAGAGAGTAGTCCAACTAGTCATGCATTAACCTTATCTCACAGCACAAAAAGTATCAAGTGCCTTTGGGCACATGTGGCCTTGCCTTGTAAGAATTGCTGATTGAGTCCCACGCTGTTGGGTAAATACCAAGCATATCACTACACTAATAATCACATCCATTATGTGGCACCACTTTGTAATGGCCCGTGGGCATTGCATTATGACTTACTCAAAAACTTGTGTTATATAAACGTAAATTTTATACTAAATTATTTGTTGTTGGGCAATATTATTAATAAATTTATGTGATATTTGTAGCTATATATCCGAAATAATACTCTCACTGCTACTGATATGCATGTAACTAGTGAAAAACCGGGTACTGTAGCACTTTTCTAGCAACAAAGCTGATGCAGGATTCAGAACCTCAATTGCATTTTTTTAATTCAAACAAAACTACCATAGAGAATGCAGCTGTGTTCAGGAAATGCGAGACCCTGACTAAGGCCAAATCAAGAACCTAACTAGTGTTTGGTCAGCAAAAAGGTTGATGAATGCACTAAAGCTTAAGGGAAAGAACACTGAAGCAAGGGAAGCAAAATAACATATATATTTTATTTTGGATTTTTGAATTTCCATTTTGCCTCACCAAAGTTCGAAAGAGTTATAAAAAAATAATGAGAGAGAGAGAGAGAGAGAAAGATTTAAAACTTGCCTGGAGTGCTCGACGAGACAACTGAGCTGCTCGTATGCGACGTGCAATGCTTGAAACTCTCTCGCGTGCAAAAGAGTCATCAAGAACAGAATCACCTCCTACGGCACGCACAGCAGCTGCCATGGCTGCTGCCTCCCTGTTGCCAGCATTTGGAATTGAGGATATAAGAGAAGCCTCTATTTCCTTCCATTTACGTTCTTCTCTCTCCAGAAGAGCCTTTCTTCTTTCTTTACCCCTGCCCTCCTCTTCACGTCTCTGCATCAAGATTTCCTCTTCCATCTCTTTTTCTCTTATATAACTACAACATACGAATGAAATAAAATTCAGAAAAACAAGAAAAAGGATCTCATACAAAATGTAAATGGAAGACCTCAATTGTTTTAGAGAATTATCTACCTCTCCTGTATGATCTCAAATTGCCTACGGTCTTCTGGCATCCACTTCTTAATTTTCTTGGCACTTAGATCTGAAAATCCTATGCTATCAAGGAAGAGTCTCAAACGGACCTCATCCTGCCTCATCAAGAATACAAGGAAACATCATTAACAACCAAATACATATAAGAATACCTGGCAGCCATTAGGATTCATATTCACCTGTACACGCTCCGCCTTAGCTGTCAAACCAAGCAAGAGAAGTAGATAACCACCAAACTTATCCCACATGTAGACCCATTCTGTATCAATTGCCTCTTCTAAAGCCAGAATTCGGGCGTGTGCACACATTTCTCTTCTGTGACCTACATCACTGTTTGATTCATGCCGCAACATCCTTCCCCTTCTTATTATTCTGCAGAAGAATGACCCTGCAGCTAGTTCTTCATTTCTCAGACGATCTCTTAATTTTGTCACATCTGCTCTGGGAAGCACAAAATTCCCTGCCCTATCACGCATAGCAGTAGGGTCTCCAACCAAAAGAGCAGCTGAACTCGCAGACCTCTGTGGTGCTGAATAAGTTCCAGATATTGCATTTCTTGTCTGCATGGTAACAAAGTAAACCACACTAAGTACCAAAACAATGGTCAACCACCCAAGGAAGAAGGGTTTTTAGTTTTAAAGAAATGAGCCATCAAGAAATGTAAACGAAAATTTCCCACAATTCACCAGATAACAGAAGCCATTCAAGAGCAACGTGGGTGCATAATGGGATACCAGTGAAATTGAAGGACCTCAATAATATCAGTTTGTTAAAAGCTCTATAATTTATTATCACAAGAAAAGATATTTAACCACTAAATATCACCTTCCCTCAACTATTACTCCATTCCCGCACATATACAATCATGTATCACAAACCCAATGATATTCCCAAAAAACTCAAACCCTGATGGTAATATTTGTCAATCCAAATACTCACAAATAGCGTCCCCATTAACGAAAAAAGAAGATAATCTCATCATTCACCTCAAGGGAACCAAAATATGATAATAGAACAAGGGAAAAAAAGTACACCTAGGTTTGTTCCAATTAATGGGATCCAGGATGGGAGGGAGGGTAAGATTGGGTACACAACTAACCTTTAGTGTTATATGCACAAAGTAGCCCTCAAGTTCGAACCAACAACCTCAAGGTTAATTGGCCGAGTTTTAACCACTGAACCAGCGGCCACCTGCGCAAAAATCTTGCAAGATATGGCCCCAACTCTAGACATTCTAAAAAGGCCTCAAACTACAACAGACACAAGAGTTGGAGAAACAACCTGTCTGCATCACAGAGAAAATCTAAGACAACCTCATTGGTTGCTTGCTAAGAAAGTTACAGAAATAGATGTTCATGCCTTTCCTTCCTCCATTTTTCAGTCAAAGCTTCCAAATCCTTACCCTTGTACTGTTATGTAGTCAACATTGCTATTGATGGGAAAGTGAAAAAGAATTCCGATAAAAAGCATGGTTGAAATCTAAACCTATTCTTCCCACTTAATCTTCTTCCCTTTTTCAGCACTTAACCAATTATGCAACCCAAAATCCTTATTTTATGATTTAAGTTGGTAATAATAGTGTCCGATCCAACTCAAGAAGGCACCTCACAACATTGAGAATTGTCAAAGGGTGGAACAATGCCATGTTGACGTCATTGTTTGTACAATGACATTAGCATGGTGTCAGTATCATGTCCTATTGCCAATGTGCCGGTTCATCTGCTCCAAATTATTTTTAGAGAGCTTTTGAAAGTGAGGTATTTTCTCTATTTTTTTGGCTTTCAAAATTGGTTTTCCAATCTGCAACTTGATTGTTTTGTTTTCTTGGTTTGGATCATTGGAATAGCTTCTACATGTCTTGAAATCATGTTTGAGATCTAGTATCGTGGTTGGTTGCTCGAGAATTGAATTACTCACCTTATTTTTGTGCAAAATTTCAATTGGCAAGTTGTGTGGCTGTGCATTGTTCCAATATTTTTTGCACAAATTCACTCAAGTTCTAACCAAGAGTTGGCTTCGATTGTAGTCGTAGCTATGTCTGTGCCTACAATTGCTTATGACTTCGTGAGTTTATCTTCGATTGGATTTATTGGAGCGATTTTACAGTTTTATTGCCTTACGTTGACTTGGAGCACTCCTTGTTGACATGGAGCACTCCTTATTCCTTCACTATGGCTGAGAACAAACCACCACCATTTAAAAAAGATGATTTTCCATCAAAGACTACTAAAATTATTTACCATAGGCAAATGTGGTTAAGGTCATTTTGCACGGAAAACGTCGGTTAAGATTTACAACTGATTCACATCCACACTAAGGGAATCCCAAAATTTGTCCTATGCGAGCAAGAGGATTCTATTATTATGGCATTGTTGGAAGCTCGTGTTGCAACTATTGTTGAGTTCTCTAAATATTTGCAATTCTATTGCCAAACCTTTTTCCCAATAGAGTGTTATCACTCGAGCATATGAGTTTCATGAAAAGAATTTCACCATGAAAGAATTTCACTAAGTATGGGAAATCCTTGTCTGAATACTAGTGAGAGTGTAAGACTTTACCCACTACTGTCTCCCGCTTGTTACACTCATCCTTGGTACAAAGCTTTGTATATCTAGCCATTCCACAGCTTCTTGAGATTCTTCTACCTTGAATCCCCCTAGTGGTGGTCGTAGTAACTTTCATGGTGAATTTCATGGTGGTTGTGGTTCTCATGGTGGCAGTCGTGGTGGAAGAGGTGACACGAAATTCATTTGTTCATGGAGATAATCAAGAGGTGTGCATAGACCAACCATCCAGTTGCATTGTCCTTGGTAGTGAACATCTTGTTTGTCGATTGCACAGAGCTCTATATGGTCAAAAATAATCTTTCCGTGCTTGGTTTGATAGATTCAGCACTGTTGCTCTTGAATATGGTTTATTTAGCTCCAGTTTTGATCACACTAGTTTGTTTTCCATTCTCCGACTAGTACTATTGTGTTGAATGTCTATATAGATGACATCATTATCTTTGAGAATGATTCGCGGGTGCAAAGGGTGGCTAGGAGGAGCTATGGCCATAACCCCAGCAAAAGTTTTAAAAACAAGTTATAATTATAGCACTTTAACAGTTTTAAGTGTGGCACCCCCAATCCAAGAAAAAACAAAACACAATCCCCAACTCGTAGAGTCCCAGCCCATTATCACTAAAAGGAAAAAGATAAAAATCCAATTCCCAATTTATAGGCCCCACATACTATCACTCAAAATGGATGCATGGGATAACTTTGAGTAGATAGATGGGATAGTTTCTGTTAGTATTTGTGTTTAATGTGATTTATGCGAAAAAAGAATTATCATCTTGTTTAGTTTTTGTCAGTGTGTAAGAATACTCGAATAATTGACTTGTGAACTTTTTATTTTGTACGATGTGAACACATACTAATATAATCCCTTTTAATATATTTTGTATTATACATGTCTATCTTAATATTGACCAATTATTTGTTAATATTGAGTGAATTATTTGTTAATGATGAATCCTAAATCCCCCTCCCAAGAAAAAAAAGAAAGAAACATAAATCCCGACGATATTGCTGATTTAAAGCGTCATTTGAGCAAACAACTCATATTAAAGACTTGGGTCTTTTGCACCATTTCCTTGGAATTAAGGTTGCTCGTTCATCTAAACGTATTTATTTGTCCCAAAAAAATATGTGCTTGATCTCTTAGATCTTTTAGGTGCTTCCTATATTGATACTCCTTCCTTTGAACTCTACTATTGAGCTGGTTATTAACACAAAAGATTTATTTTCAAATGTGGACCGTTATCGGTAACTGATTTATCTTACTGTAACATATCCACACAATATTTATGCCATTGGTCACACAAGTTAGTTTATACATGTTCCTTGTTCTCAATTTAGGTTGTCTCTCGTGTCTTCCAGTATTTAAAGGGTGCTCCTAGTTGACAGCCCTTCCTCCTTCCTATCTGTGACTAGTTTTAGTGTTGTCGACTGGGTTGGTAGCCAATATGACAAGCCGGTCGGCTTCTATCAATTACACCTTTGTTGGAGATAATCTTTTTACTGATGTCGTTGGTTATGCAAGTCAGTATATACATGCTCCTTGTTGCCCTCATCTTTAGGTTGTGTCTCGTATCTTGTGGTATTTGAAGGATGCTCTTGGACGGGGATTACCATACAGGCCTTCCTACCCCTATCTGTGGCCTGGTTTAGTGTTGTCAACTGGGTTGGTACTCAGTTTAACAAGCGATCGAATTCTATCTACTAGGAGATAATCTTTTTACTTGGCATAGTAAAAAAAGTAAAATATCGCTGCTCGCTCCAGTGCCACAACAGAGTATCGTTACATGCTCATGCTACTTCTGAAATGTGACGGGCTCGCCATCTTGTTTAGGATCTTGGTATTGAGACTCCTTCACCTATGAAAATGAGTCGCAATAATCAAACAGCTACATTTACTACCAATAACCCATTTTTTTATACGCGTGCCAAACATATTTTTTTATAAGAGTACCAAACATATTGAGGTTGATTGTAATTTTATTTGGGATTTTTTAATGCGCAAAGAGATTGTTACTTCTTATATCCGTTCTGATGATTAGCTTGCCAATACTCTTACAGAGCTCTTTGGCTCAAGCTCCATTCCAGCAACTCTTCCAAATTTTTGGAAGGATTCCCCAACTGTATTGGAAAGTTGTACTGTTTTGAAAAGTTTCCTAAAACAGATTTTAAAAAGTGTAAGTATGATATTTCCTTAGTGGGTTGTTTATTTGTTTGCATTTGTTTGCATTTTTAGTTGTTTAGTTGTTCGACTTGTGCACTCCACCTTGAGAAGGATTGTTAGTGTGTCTTTATGATATGTTATGGATTTTACGTCGAGTAAGGCTACTTCAGTCACTTATCTAATTTATCCAATCAGCAATACATTATAAAGTTTAGGGTTTCATTACGCAGCTCTAAGCCTATGCTCTACCCACTTGTTCTTCTCTTGTTCACTGATTACACGACCCTAAATCCTTATTTTACAATTCACCATAAATTCAAATAGATTTGAATAAACAAGACAAACTAAGGAAATTTCCAAATAAGAAAAGGCACGCAAGCCATTATTCTGCTACAGTGACAACATCAATGTCATATCATAACCTGCTAGCCAAGGACTATACAGAACTGAGTTGAGAACGTAATTTGATCCAAGGGACCATATACGCTTAATTTATAATTGATAAGGATCCCATTCACAAAATCCCCAACACACCTTATTTGCAGATCTAGCAATCGCCTGAACAATGGTTTCCTTACTGAGGAAGTGAACGGCATCTTCCATCATCTGGTTACAAAGTGAGAACCATTGAGTTAAGAGGAAGAAGATCACTAGAATAACTCCAAGCTGAAGAAGTGTTTTATTTAAGATGATGACTTGAAGCAGGTCAGTAATATTGAAGAAAGATTTATTAACGTAGAATAAATGGGCCAAACCTTAAGAGTTAGGCATGGACGAGAGACAGCAAATCCAAAAGCAGCAACAAGAGTAATCGCTGATACAGCGGCACCAGCAAATGGCGGATAGATTTTCAAACTAGCAACAACACCCCAGCCCTCTGTTGCCAATGCAATCCCATAAAGCACAAGGAATGCCGCACTGTTCAAATTGATTTACAGATGTAAGAAATTTATAAAGACTTAAGCTACATTCCACAATGTGCAAGGATAATTTAATGCTATGCCAAAGGTTCATTGATGATTACAACAATTGAATAGACATTCATGACCACTCGTTAAGGCATGCAAACAAGTTAGAAATTACCAACTAATTACCAACAAACCTGACATTTTTCCCACAATCTGCATGAGCATCATAAACATATACAGGTAGTACCCTTGGTGAATAGACTACAATAGGAGGTGAAAGAAGCACCTGCAGAAGGAGCTTTTGTCAGACTAGATGAATATGAAGCAAAGAAACAAAACAAACCATAACTCAAGATCTAGTAAGATAATAAGAGAAGTAAGCATGGATAATCTTCAAAGCTTGACTGAAAATAGCAAGATTTCACTCACAGTCAATGCCCTTCCAGCAAGAAGAAACAGAAATGAAAAGTAACCGACAGATGCTCCAACAAAAGGTTTATCTGATATGCAACAGTAAATATGACAGTGTCATCTTCAGAGCAAAACAAACTAAACTAGCAAATGTAATCCAGTGACATTGTGAAGTGTCCTCTAAAAATTAAGTGGCATACATGATGTAGTTATGCAATAAAACTAAAGATGAAGTTTTCCCTCGTGAAAATGGTAAAAGCAGAGAGTAAAAGCTGTAAAAAGAGTCCTTTTACTCACGTTCAAACCACCCAACAAGGAATGCTGCCAAAGCTAAAAGAAAAGCAAGGAAACAAACAAAGAACATCTGCATCCTGGCCAAATAAAAATTGTTCGAAGCCCAATAGTGGATTACACCAATAGCCAAAACAATGAGAAGAAGAACTAAAAGAAAAGCAGCCCCAATCTGTCAATCACACAAGAGGCAAGGTCAAACATTGCACCATGGCCAAAAGCCAACATAAAACAAGGATGTTATACCAATCTTTGCTCACCGTCCAAGGTTTAACTATGATGATAACAGCCGATATTGCACAAAGCAGCAGAAGAAGACCAATGATAATGAATATATAAACACCTCGAGAAAGTTTCCAATTTTCATCTTTCCTGGGAAAAGTTTCCGCCACACATCTAATTAGGAAACAGTATTCATCCACCATTGTAGAAAATATTACCAAAAAAACAAAAAATGTAGGTATAAGATTTCGAGTACGAAGTTCCACTTCTGAAAACATGCAAGTTCACTTACCATTTAAGCAAACCAGAACAAAGTGATAGCAACGCTGGAATGCATACCAAAGGAAGTAAAGCAGCAAGGAAATCAGCTTTTGTGGGAACATTGCCATCCCTAGAACTCACAACCTCCAAATAGGACGCACCACAAAATGCCACAAGGACAACTAAACAAAACAGCAGCAAAAAAGAACGCTACATCAAAACAATGCTTTGACCTAGCCCAACAAAATTTTAAGTTGAGGAAAAAAAAAAGGCAGTAATAAGTTATGGTTATGAGTTAAAATTTTAAAAACTCAAAAAAAAGGAAATATAAAAAACTCACCTGCAAATATGCCAACACATATAGCAGAAGACAGAGAGAAACGATAGGTTGCAAACCAGGATACAATTGGCAACACACCAGTAACTACCAAGGCAATTGCAGAAGCCATAGCCCAGCCAAGGTAAACTGAGGATGCATAAGGAGATGTAACACTGTGGTGGTCACCAGTCCATCCCTTGTAGGCTAGGTCATCTAAAGGCGCGGCAGATACTATTGCACCAAGAGCTAATACAGATCCAGTAAATAATGACATGCAGATAAAAAGAACAACACCCTGGAAAAGCAAGTTGACAGTAATCAGGATCAAACCCCAAAAGCTCAAGATATAACACAGTTACATTTCAAGAAATAAGTAAAAAAATATTTGGGGCCAAAGAACACTGAATCCATAGTACAACTGACATCCTTACCAAAGGTGCCTAAGAATCAATAACTTGCACCTTAACTATAAAATACGAGCATAATGTGTGTATGCACATATATATAGTCTCGGCGTGTGTGTGCATGTGTATCCATAGGACAAAAGCCTTGCCTTCTTTCTTCTCCTACCCCCCACTCTCCCAAATCCCTCGTGTCCATCCACGAACATGACCGACCACTTTCCTTGGGAAGACCCAATAAACCCCAAACATGCATAGGATCATCTCCCAAAGTTCCTTAGCCCTCACACCATGAATGAGAAACTGATTAACCAAATCCGCCGCTTGTTCACACATATAACACCAATTCACCGTAGCAGTTCAGCGTCCAATCAAATACACACACACACACACACACACACAGGGGAGACGTTTTGGAGGGGACCTTAGAGAGCCTAATCTTTTTCTGTAGAAGAGTCTTCAACTACTCGACTGGCCAATCACTCAAGACCCTTCTAAAAAGAAACATCGGTGAACAGTTGGCTCCCTCACTTTGAAGATAGACCACTCACTGACAAATTTCGATCGGCCAGAATTTGAAAGAGAATGAAAAGAACACCTCGAACTTCTCCCTAAACACTTAAGAGTACCCTTCCAAGGATCCTCACCAAAGGACATAGAAACCTCAGACATCGTCCAATCCCACCAAAAATTTCCATATTTCTAATCAAGGTAAGCG
>JAULJZ010000002.1:402678-420413 GCA_032270985.1 Heliamphora pulchella | reverse complement strand
ATCAAATCTCTCTACAACGGTATCCCATGCCTATTTTCCCTTAAAAGCCGACCCCATAGATTGACCCCAATAGACCGGCATCTTATCAGCCAAGCGAGCCATTATATTTTTTCCCATACTTTATCTAGAGGTCTGGAGAAAGCTGAAATCAACAGGATTGTCTTAGACCATGATGAATGTTTCTAGTTTTTGAAAAGACGTAGATTGGAAATGGAAAAGAACTCTAGCCTTTACATGTCACTTCCTGTTCCACAAGAGCCTTTTTAAGACTTCGGCATGGATTTCATGCTTGGCTTGGAAAAGACTACTAAAGACGAGACATAATCTATATTCAACAGGATTTATTGCTTAATCAAATGCAAACACACCATGCCTATGATCAAATTGTTGTTTCACGATGTGACGCAGTTTCATGGACTACTAAAGAATTCCACCCCTAACAGATATACAAAAAACCTTCTAGCATACAGTAGAAAACATTACTGGAAGTGTAAGATCCATCCCACATCGAGTGGGGGTGGAAAATTAAATAAATAGATAATGAATCACCAATGCCCTACTAAATAACTTGAACTTAAGCTTTTGGACCAAGTTGGTAGCCCCACATTCACAAGTTACTAGGCTAGCAGCAGATGGTGGATCATTAGAGAAAGTTTCCTCTTCATCTCATCCTCAAATTGGATGGAAAACTGAGGTTGTTAACAGAAAATTTTTGGGATTTACTATGTTCTGCAGAGAAGATAGTTTGCCTATTTCAGACTTGATATGGCTCATGGTTCGATTATAATCGTCCAGCAAACTGATCCACTAATTGCAAACCCTTTGAGATTGTTTTGGGTTTTTAACCAAGGAAACTACTTGATTTGGAAATAATCACAATGTAGAAGCACATAAATCAGCAAGCATGTCCGAAAGCTGACATGCCATAAAGTTGCTCTAAGTAAAGCTAGCTACAAAATTCAAATGGATTTACATTGTCATCCAGCAGAATTTTCAGTTGTGTATCAACCTATGGTTTCTATATGACTCAAGTGCTTTCCAACTATCAAGTTTCAGAAGCTCAAGAATTGAAGTCTTAACCTGTACAAGATTCTCAACAAATAACCTAAATGCATAGGCATAGTAACTGCCAAACAACATGGGAAGTACCAACATCTTCCAACATTTACGATCTCACTCTTTATGAGGACATATGGGCGCTTCATTTATGGAAGTTGTACTGCAATTGCTAATGTCCGTATTGAGATTGATAATAGTGCAGGTAACAACATAGTATTTACTCAAGACACTTGATGTACAAAATACTTGGTGAAATTGGATAACAAGCCATTGAAAGATTGCACATGGATTTCTAATGAGGAATTTCTGCAATTGTAAAGAAAAACACTACTGTTTCATCATGGAAGAATCAAGTTTTCCTAAGCCAGGAAGGGATGATAAAAAAATCACGCCAGAAAAAAGTTTGGGAAATACTACAAGATAAGCAAAAACCTCATCCAATTTCCAATGTTTCTATCTAAAGCCTTCTAGTTTGGAACATGCCGAGGAGATTAATTTTCTTATAACCTTACAGGTAATAAGAGGTTTGGTAATTTCATTATCAGCTGTGCAGTGGGATGCCAAAAAGTTAGCTTTTTGTCGATAAACTTGGTCAGCTACATCAGGTTTAGCGGATCCAGTATCTTTGCATGATAGTCCAAGTTACTCCCGTTTTCCATTACCAAGATTACTGGGCCAGTGCACTTGCTTGGCCACTGAGTTGTTTCCCTTGTCCACCAAGACAAAGTTGTGTGTGTACATAATGTAGTAAACATTTTTATGCATAAACTCGGAAAATGTTATAAAACCTGATTCAAAAACCTAAGGTGCAATTTACTAGGCTTCTCTCACCAATTTCCCATATCCACCACGGAGAATTACTGTAGTTGTCAATAACAATCCATAATATCATCACATACAGATCTGCAAATATTCTTACAAAGTACAGGCCGGAAATATATTAAAAAAGAAAAAGGAGAGAAGACAGAAAGGTAACTAACAAACCTCTTTCATTCCCAGTGTCCGATGATTTCCTCCATGACATACACCATCATTTCTTGAGACCCAAAACTGGTAACCATTGCGAATCCATATAGGAATAGCAATAGATAAACATGCCACCATGAGAGGGACAGTCAAAGACAATCCAAGAAGAAGTGATGATTTGCTGCAGAATGAAAGAAAAATGCATAAAAGGTTAAGTTGAAACCACTGTCACAATAATCAAAACAGGATATACAGAGGGTGAAGAATGAATTAAACAACAGGTCAAATCATTCAATATGCACCATAATATGCGCTCTAACAACACAAGAAAGTAGCAGCGTAAGAAGACAAATAAGAATGAAAATAATTCAAAAAATATCCAAGAACATACCTCAAGAAGGAAAGCAGCAAACCAGCACAAGTGCTCAGCAGCCAAGCAACAAAACCATACTGAAAAAACCATGGCAAGTTTAGTTTACATGCACAAACTAATACCATTAAAGCTTTGAAAGCAGTGGAACTGAAAATTCTTCAAATAATTGAAAAAGATTAGGTTAAGTGCATGCACTTTGCAATGCACAGTTCCTATAAATCATTAGTACATAACAGTAAGGTCAATAAGAAGAAGAAGAAGGAAGAAAAACATAACATGGGAAGAAAAATTAAAGTCAGTACCAAAAGGAGGAAAAACCAGAAAGATCGCGCAAGAGACCAGAGACATCAACAACATTTTTAATAAGATTTTTGTGATTTTGTTTCTCAGTTATTGAGGATATCAGCACATTTTATCCATCAAAGCTTAAAGATCCTTATCAATAAAACCTATACTTCACATTCGTAATTAATGTTAAGCTGTTTACGAAGGTTCTCCTCCTTTCTCCAAGCTTGGGTAATTGATGGTTCAAATAAATAATGCAGTTTTTTAAGAGGGGCAAAAATCAACCATGAAAGCTACATGCTTGAACAGTGGAAGGGCTTCAAGAAAGATAACCATCTCTTCCATGTGGTATTTATTTCCTCATAAGGAACAACTTCATAGATGACAAAGTCAAAAGCAAGGAATCTGTAGCAGAGGTAGGAAAGACAAGGAGTAAAGCAACAGCAAAACAATGGAAAAACAAAAAGGACGAATGAAGAATAAGATAGCCAAAAACCTTAATAATTTAATATTCTCAATAGCCAAAAACTTTATATTCTCAACTTCAAGCAATGGAAATAACTACAAGCTCTTCATACTTGGAAGGATGGCTATATCCAAAATCTCCCAAATGAGATGGGTGTAACGCCAACAATCCCTAACCCATCATCATTTATTGATGAGAATTGAACAATCTCCAAAAATGTTTTAGGTCCTGTTAATAAATAAGTTGGTGGAGCCCCTCAAGTGAAAGCCACAATCTTGTCCAACTAGGTGTAAAACTATTAGTGTTGCTCTCACAGTAACAGCATATAATCTTGAGCTTAATCTTGTGGAAAAAAAATTTAATAATAACAATGATAATAATCTGAGCCTTATAAGAAAGAGTAAAAAAACATAATAATCATCTAGACCTTAAAAGAAACATCAATGCAATCAAGGACACGATGAATGATTTTTAAATACGAGAAAAAAATCAAAATAGTAGGAGTGGGGAGAGATAGAATTCCGATCATACGTGCAATTTTAGTAAAAGGTAAGCACGAACCCATGCCGCCTCTGTACAAAAACTTATTAGGATATAAGGGATCCAAGGAAGATATACCATGATATAAATTGTTTGCTAATAATGATGTGGATGATAAATTTGGAAAAAACGACAGTTTCAAGGCAAAATACAAACGAAGACTGATTTATAAGCAAAACATAAAGTTAAATCTCTTAATACTTTTTACATGTAACGCAATATTTTTAAACCCAAAAAATGACATAGTTAAACTCAATACTAACACATGAAATATAGCCTACAAAAAGCTGGTGGAAAAAACGTTAACTGTCCCAATTGACCACTTTGGTTATCCACATGGATGGGCAGATTAAAGACAACTTGTGACATTATTACACAGGAACAAAAAGATTAAGCTTGTGCTAAGGGGTATTGGATGGTATGTTATGAACAACTTAAAGGGAAGCTTTATGGCATGGATTGTTGGACGTCAAGAAAAAGACAACTATAGAATATACCTTTGAACCAAGACTAAGGCCCTGAAAAGGTGAATTTGGCTTATTGGCTTATTATAGATTGTAGATTTTCCGTCTTTAATGAACTTTTTTCATCATTTAGTCCAACTATTATACTTTTTAGACTCCTCTTATTGAGACGAGCCAAAAAAGTAAAAACATTTAATCAAAATATAAAAAAGGTTCAAAAAAGACAAAAATAAGCCAATAAGCCAATAAGCCAAATTCTATGTTGTTTAAACTAAAATAAGAAAAAATAAGCCAATAAGCAACATTTGCCCAAACAGGGCCTAAGACTAAGAAGAGATGGAATAAGAATTGAACGCATTTCTAAGAAGCTAGAGGCTGAAACAGCAAACCATAATCTCATCCATAACCCATTTACCTCCAAACATTATTATTTTGTTTTCCCTTTCCTGGGTTGTTGGATAATGTTATCCTTCAGGGCATATCATGACATACAACTAGTTTAAGTACATTAAAGGAGCAGCTAGACTTGCGCTTATGTGGTACATCTTCAATGGAAATGAAAAATAATATTCTTCAAAATCAAAAATTGAAGTTCCCTATTCCAATAATGATGCATTTTTAACCACTTTCACCAATAGCATCAAACTGCTACGCATTATGGCAGCATTGTAAAGTACAGGAGGAAGGAAAGAAGGCAAAAGGAAAATAAAGCCAAAGCAGGGAATTGCAAGTAGGTATTTATAACACTACAAGGTTTATACATTCAATATTTTTCAATTCATCCCTCACCAAAACTAAACCGGAGGAACAAGTGAAACACAAAAGTTGCTAAAGAAAACAACCGCAACCCAAGGCATCCTTTATGAAAAGAATCATCCCAACATCCAGGAACTTCAAGGAAAAAATTGTGCCAACAACCTATAAATTTAAAATCTCAATAACAGAATACATACAACTCAAACACAACTACAGGAATCACCACAACAAAACAATGTCAATTGCAACAATCATCTCGTCACACATAAATCTGAAATGTCAAAGCAGTCAACTGTAACACATAAATTTGCCCAGACATACATTTAAGATGGCACCTCCTTCATGAATAATCATTTCGGCAACAACTCCAAACCCATATTGCCATATTGGCAAAAAATTTGAGTTCTTATCACATCAAGACAAATGGCTATAATTACCTTACGGGGTTTTGAAGTCATAACCATTTCTTCAGCTTTAAGCGACAGAAGAAAAGCCATGATAGAACAGACAACAGGACATAGAAGCAACACTGCTAAGCCAAATTCAAACTGCAGAAAAAAAGTAAACAAATATGTATAAAAAGCTTAGATAACCAATGCAGACTACAAAATGCACCTAAACACTTCCAGACAAAGAGAGTAGCATCGCCTCCTTACCTGTTGGTGTGTGGCATTTATAACATTAATGGTTCTTGGGCGAAAAATGGCCACAATGACCGTCTCGATGATGAACATGAAACTGAAGAGAACCCATGCTCGCTCTGGGGTGCCTGCTATATGGTGCAATACCATTCTGGAAAATTGAAGCCATTTTTCTAGTCCCCGAAGCCTAAGTTCTTCTGACAGGGAAATTTGATTGGGCAAAGCATTATCAACACTGTTTGAGTCAATGATGGTTATATCAGTTTCGTCATGGCGATCTCTATCTGCATCCAAACTACTTCTCTGCAGCAATGCAAGGATAGTTGGATCCAATCCCCTCTCCTTCAACATCATAGCAAAATTAGGATCTAGTCCTTTATCATGTAACAAGGTACTCAGTTCTTGATCTCCTTGTCCGGCTCTTTTTTTCAACAACGATGTAATTCTCGGATCATTCAGCTTTTCTTGAAATACAAGAGCTAAATTATCTAGCACTTGTTGATTTACTGAGGTCGATTCACTCGACTCACATCCTTGACTTTCAAGACCACTACTGGAGCAAACAACCAGAGAACTGTTGTGCTCAAAATTTCTATCGACATAGGATGTTCCAGTTTCAACCTCTTGAGCAACTGAGTGACAGGAACTACTATGAAATGCCAAACTTGGCCTTCCACTATCCATGCTCTTATCACTATTAATCCCCTCAACATTATTCCAGCTAGTAGCATCACCTGTGCAATGTGCAGCACCATTACCGAGGTGACCCACCTCAGCGCTACTACTCCGTTTCACACTTGAGGCACAACCTTCAGAAGAGCTAGATGAACTGTTAGGTTCTTTCCTACGGAACCCTTCTCTCAGTCGAATCACTGTACTCTTTAAGGCATCTCTCCTAGCAGCTAAAGGGTTTGTGACTGACAAATGACGGGAAACAGCAGCACCTAAAAGCACAGATGCTACAACTGCGTAACTAACACAATGTCCAAGATACCTGTATGAATAAAGATAACACCAATTGTAACAACACAACTGTAAACAAAACCGAGCAGTAACAATTAGAAGGTAAGATTTTAATATTCAGGCACAAACCAATAATGAACTCCAAAGCAAATCAGAAAGACTCGAGATGTGCCCGCAACAAAAAGTGCTGCAACACGACTTTTAAGAAGCTGAAACCCATATAAGCATGCCCCCATGTTCCAATCTAAAAGAACAATTTACCATAACCAAGTCAACAAACTAGCAGCACCAGAATAATCTTAAAATTTTATAGACAGCACCATAATTAGTCATATAGATAGACAGCTGCATAATGATGTACCAAGAATTATAACAGCAGCTGATGTAATGGTCCCCAGCCAGCGTGCGTCCTTTGCGGTCAGACCATATAAGATGGAGTAAACAAGAAGTACCACAAGTGAGCCAAGATAGAGAAGCCCAAGATGTGAAGCCCTACACAAAAGTACATCATAAAAAAGTACAGACTGAAATCGTTAACTTCAAAGCGAAGCATAACATCTGAAAATTCTGAACATGAAATGCATAATGGTTCCTCCTTCCACAAGAAAGACACAGCCATTCAACATCACAAATACAGAAGTACAAGAGAGAAAGGGATGATGAAGGAACAAAGCATGTGAGAGAAGTCCATAGTAGAAAACAAGCTTATAAATATTAGTAAGTAAATTGTAAATTTAAAAGCATAAATTGATGAGATTTGCCTTCTAGATTGTCGAGGGTATAACTCGTTGGGATCAGGTGGTTCAGGCAAGCAAGCCAGAGGCCCTGCTTCAATGCAATCAGAATATGCAAATCTGTATGCCCTTCGCACGTATTCATCTACATCTAAGCCATTTCCTGTTCACAATGGAACAGTAAGAAACATATCATTAGAAAGTATAGTAAGGGAGATTGAAGCTACTGGTTACACAGATACAAATACTTGTGTCAGGAAGAATGCCAAGAAACATATAATTAGAAAGTATAGTAAGGGAGATCGAAGCTACTGGTTACACAGATACAAATACTTGTGCTGGCAAGAACGCCAGTTGATTGTTGAAATGCCAGTTGATTCTTATATTATTTCAAAACTATCATTAGTATTCCTATAATGGGGAAGCGTCGGTGCCAGCCGGGGGGGGGGTTGTATTTGAATACATATCAGGATCGAGATTTTGTGAAGCGTACCATTAAAGACCATTCTGCAAATAAAAAGCATGTTTATTGCCAGGGCAATTGCTGATACACCAAAGAAGAAGCCAGAAGGTGAATATCGTTCGGATGCACTTGAACCTGCTGTAACATACACGGCACAGAGTTCATATGCACAGAGCAGGGCAACAGCCAGAAGAAGAAGAACGGCAACAGCCCCTGTCAGAGAAGTTATATGGTGAATAAGTATCGGGTTAAATGGAAGTAACTTTATGAAAAATAAAAGCACATGTTAAATATGAAAATAGAGAGAGCCTCTGCCATTCAAGATTCAAAACAGAAAAGGCTTTACCAGAGTTCCACTTTGAAAATAGAGAGTTGCAAAGTAAAAATGGATGACTATTATAAGTCCGACAAGATCAAATAGCCTTTCCTCACAAAAACTAAATACCTCATTATCACAATCAACAATGAGAAATAATGGCCCTTCCAGCTGATTTTAATATCAACAGCACCTTCTTTCCCTCCAACATCTTGTTCATTCATTATCTTTGTTCCTTTGCATATTTATGTCCAACAAGTAGCAAAGGCATTTTTAGAGCAATTGAGCCGCAGAAGTCAAAAGAGGAAATTGAGAGTTTGACTAGGATTTTTTTATGGAAATGTTTATTTTTAGAAATTATTTGCTTTTAGGATTTTTCATTTTAGCGCCGCCTGTTTTGGCACATTGATTTTTCCTAGTCAAATTGTTTAATGCATTAAAAAAATTATGTGTTTTCACATCATTCCCTTTAACAACAAAAGAGGCTATCAAATACAACTCATTGTTTCATTAATAGAGTGTCAATGAGTTTCATTCATTTTGATATGTTTGATTAGTGTTTCCAGTCGGTTTCCTAGGAAACAGAAACATTTTAAGTCTCAGTGGAAAAGAAACAAGATCTTATTTCTTGGCCCCCATTCCATTTCGGTTGTGTCCATTCTCCGTCTTATTTTCCCACTCTCAAAAAGTTGCACTCAAATTGTTCTTTAGGAAAAAACCAGAAGCCACAAACAATCTGTTTCCTATTTTTCCATAAGCAACAGAAAATTTTATTATTGGAAATAAAAAGGTACAATGGGGAATAAGGAGTCCACCAAAAAAATGGAAGACTGAGAAAATTACATGTGGATCTCTCATCTCTAAATTTCATGTGGCTCTCTCATCTCTAATAATCACAACAACAGAATCCCCTTAAAAGAATGAGACACTGGAGCCCTAAAAAGACGCCAATTAACAAATCCTATCCCACGATCCCAACATATCCTCAAATCTGTCTGTAAAAATTCTTGAATTCCTTGCCAGACAAATAACCAAAAACACCGTGAAAACTGCACCCCTACACACCTACGAGCCTTGCTCTTAAAACTAAAATCCCAAAAAACAAAAAGAAAATAAACATGATGATGGACAAGATCAATCTGTGTCAAACGAAATAATCTGACCATAAGGCCATCACCATAGGACAATGCTAGAAGAAAGGATCAATGCACTCCTCATCCCTCCTCCACAGAATGCACCATTGAGGAGAAATATGACTATGGGGCCTCTTTCTATGAATCGTATCATTAGTATTGAGTTTCATGATAACCAAAGCCCAATATAAAACTTAAACCAAAAAGATAAAGTTGTGTTTCAAATCATATAGTGAGGTTCAACAATTGGTACATGTAGATCATCAACAATAGCATCAAAGAAGCATTTACAAGAAAAGACTCTCGAAGAATGAATAGACCACTTTCTTTTATCAACTATTAGCGTATTCAAAGAAGCAAACTCAATATAAGAGAACAGAAAAGCTATTCATTTTTCATTCGATCATTTAGATTTCTTAAAAAAAAAATTGAAACTCACCCAACTCGAGTTCAAAAAAACCATGGAAGCAATAGAAGCGCTACAACTTCAAGCTAACCGATACAAATGACAAAACAAGACATCAAAACAATTACCCACAATGAATCAAGTGTATTGAAAAAACGAGTAAGACCTTGAGAAATATTACTTCCAAAGAGATCTTGATTTGCCCTGAATAACCACCCTAGAATCCCAACCATTGTCCTGCATCCCATATTTTCTTTTAATAACGAAATGCCACAAAGAATCACGCTCAATGAGAAATCCCATATTTACTTCCCTCTAACAACCAAGGGCTCCTAACACTTCAAGCACTCCACCAAATTCATGAGTGTGTCCAATGCAATCTCCTCATAATAGCGGCTAGGGTTCAAAATGGCAAGTAAAAAAGATCCACTAATTTGCCTCGTTTGGCTCGAGGCTTGATGTCATCTTTTATCCTTTCTGTTTAAAGCCCCAAAAATAAGTCAATGCTCAAATAGCAACATTTTTGTCTTCGTACTGATAACTGACAGCTTAAAGCCACCGTTTAACCAAATGAGCTTTTCCCTTATTTAGTTGGAAGCTTAAAAAAAGAAGGGAGGGGGGGGGAGGCGGCGGGAATCCAGCTTAAAACTGGAATGCCAAGCATGCTCCTCAGTGAAAATGCTGTTGAAATTCCCAGGCATAAGAAATTTAAATGGCTATGAAGTCAGTGGACTATTGAAATTCCAAGATCCACTCATCCAGAATTAAAAAAAATATGAAGAGAAAAATCCAATAATAAAAAGAATGAAGAGAAACTTCAGTGACAAGGGCCACCAAAACTTTGGAAACGATCATTGCTCAAAAAGCTCCAATATGAGACCAGATAATATTTTAGAAGAAAAGTATATCCTGATTGAGCTTTTCATTAGTTTTTAAACTCTGGTTGAAAATAAGAAGCTTCACTTTGTTCAAGCATAAGCACATCAAACTAATCAAAGTAAAGGTTTAATTTACTCAAAAAGGAATAATAAATAATTACAGGCAATACATACTTGAGCTTTGCCATTGTGTTCTCCACCAAAGCATGATTGCATAAAATGCCAAAAGAAGAGCAGTGCCAGCCATTATCACAGCCAAACCAATTATATCTCGACCAAGTATTAAAATTAACCAGCATCCCCAAACAATGAGCACCACAACTGGTGAAATAACAACCATCCATGCAGACAGAGACAGGAAGCCACATAGCAATCCCAGTTGAGGCCCTTGTAGGAAGTCTGGCCATTTTCGAGCAAAAATCCAACTGAACAATCAAATAAAAAAGCATGCATAAAATGGTATGGTTAATAATGGTATTACCATAATTGGAGCAAACTAAAGGCCAAGGAAGGACTGTTCTGAAGAAGCAACAACTAAACCAATTACAATTGCTCCACAAACAGAAAATTCCCAAGATGAGCACAAAGAGAAGGCAAAGATAAAGAAATAAAGATCAAAAATAAAAAACCAATAACCACAGGGAACGGAGACAATCTAGTCATCACAAAATATGCCACCATCATATTCAAAATCATGAAAAATAAATTTAGATAACCAAATAAACATCAGAATTGAAAAACACTAACAATTAAAACCTGAGATGGGGAAACAAATTTTGTGCTCTAATTATGAAAACATTATTATGAAAGAAAATGGTGGGAAACATTATTTATCTCCTGAACAATAAAAAGGTAACATACAATGTTTTGAAGCAGTTCAGAATGATATTTCCTATTGAGACTGTATTTGCGAAGCTGAAGACTCTTGCAGTGAATGAAAGCATAAGAATAAAACATATCCATATTATTTTATTATCTGTAGAAGCAACTCCTTATGGGGTTTAATTGTTTATGAGTATGTTCTATTTTTGAAGAATAAATCACAAGCCATCAAAATAGGATAGCAATACTCCATGAATCCAACCCTCAGCCTTTCAATTTTCAAATATCATCATAAGCACTGATGATGATTTACAATAATTACCATTCAAGTGATATCATTTATTCACCATGTTAGGTTATGTGGAGCCAGACAAGTACTGACACCAACTCACGCATTTGCAGATCCAACTGTTTTAAGGGAATTTTGGTATTTTTCCAGTTTCCACAGACTTTAACCCTACCTAAATATATAATAGCATAGCGCAATTCTGTAGTAACTTATGATTCTTCATCATAGTCGATCAACCACACGAATCGTGAATGTAACCCTAGTTGGGTGAACCACATAAATCCTGTGTTTTGTGTGTTTGTTCTCTTTTTTGTTCTATATTGTTCTGCATTCATCTCTCATAGATCTTGCATAGGATTCATCGTAAACCTAACCATTTCTTATTGGCAACGAAATAAAATCACTTGTACTACGTATATGCCCGACAGATCTATTCCTCTAACTCGAAAAGTTGCCAACTTCAAATTTTCTCAATCTCGTTACATTAGGGTCAAAATGTTTGCCGAGCTTATGCAATGAGGCAAATGTAAATTGTTGAAGATTAAACAGCAAAAGAAGCTGATTACACCCAGGAAAAAATCAAATAAAAAACTGATTGCATCATTAGCATATGAAATCGGTCTACAAAACAAAAAATTATAAATAGAAGTGCTCTTGAACCAATGTGGCTATGTTATTTGAATTAGGTAGGTCAAGCTCATAAACTCAATTCATCCAAAACCTCTTATTTTTAGAATAATTGGATCAAAATAATATCCATGGAACATCCATAGCATTATCTATTTACAAGTTGAATAGTTAAGTGAATGGTTGTCACATGTTTTCTCAAACATAGAAACAACATCAAGCAAAAGAAAATCCACCATCTATTTCACTCCAACGTATAAGATTATTTCAATGATCCCCAACAATAAAGTGTATATATGTCCAACTAACGGAATAAATGCACCAAATACAAAAGTCTTGCAATTCAATGCCAGGCATTCAATTTTTATCTCATAGGTATAGTTTTAAGAAAATTGAGTAAATAAAATACCCTTTAAGGTACTTACCCCAATAATTAGTTGGTCAGCTTTTTCTCTTCTTTTTTTTTCTTTTCTTTTTTTTTTTTTGGGAGGGGGAAAGGGGTGCAGTGTTGTGGCATAGAGTGTACATTTATTAATCTAGCATGCATATACGAGCATATAAATGTCATACTTGACTAAGGAAAATGTATATGGTTTTGTGCATATAAAGATACATAATGTTTAACATTGTAGAATAAAGTAGAATAAAGTATATACATTAAAGAAATCAAATTGGAAAATAGTAACTGTACATATAAACATGCAAAAGAAGTTAACTTATACGAAATGTTTCTGAAGAATAATAAGAATTATTAGAAAAATAGACATTAATTAGGAAGAAGTAAATATATGTCCTAAAATTTTCTTGGGGCCACATGCACAAGATAACCATAATTCTCATAGGTCTTGGCTTTGCTAGGTTTATGTGTGTGGTGGGGTGTACATAGCCTCGGGGCTTCCTCGCAAGGGGTTTCCTCGTCATAAAAAAAAAAAGCCCTAAATTTTGATATATAAACAACTTGCTCCAACAACATTAATTGATAAAGGGGAGGAGGGAATAACTTCCTCAATTAACTTTGAATTGATTAAGGCGGGAAGGCATATTTTTATATTGCAATTTGAATTCTTAGTTTTCCATGTAGGAAAGCATTCAATCGGATACGTTGAATAATAAAAGAAAGAAAGCTTTACTTTGAGTTCTGCACTTCTATTTTTCATATAATACATATATATAAGCACTTAGTTGGAACTTTGAACCTTTTAGTTTCTAAGGCTTTACATGAGAAAGAAAGAAGAGGAGGTGCGGAAGCAAGCCAAGAGAGAAGTAGAAGTCGCCAGTTGTCAGTATTTGCAACTGAAAAGTGGAATGCGTCAACTGCCCACATGCATTTGCAGTTAAAGAAAGACCAATATGCATGGCAGCATCATCAAAACATTTAAAGATGTTTTTCCCCCATAATATCACCTTTAACTTTTCAAATCCCAATCCGAACAAAGACAAAACACTCACCATTCCTATTGAATTTGCCATAAATTTTACGCATGTCATGATAACCTTCAGCAGAATAGACCCTTGAATGAAGTTATGTGCGCTATCATGAATCTATATAACAAGATAGAACAACTTGATGTAACATTTATCTAGATTTAAAAATGAGACAATCTTGGCCTTCCATTTTGTTCTCTCCTCTCTCATGTTCTTCAATGTAAAAAAGTATATAAAAACATTTATTAATATTACTTCTCTTTTAATTAATCCAATAAAAAATAATTTAGCTTATACTTTTATTATCATTTCCTTATTTTTTTACCTCGACAAATTAACAAAACAATGAAGTTATATTTTTAATTGAGTGTTTTAAAACTAACTAATTAATTAATTATTAGATTATTAATATTACTTTTTTCACTCTTAAATTACTAAAATTTGATATACAAATTAGCAGACTTGATGTAACTTTTACATGGTAATCTATTGGTGAAGATAACTTGAAGCAATCAATGGCTTAGATTTCATTTGTATTATAAGGGAATTCATGCATTCCAGGTCGGAGAAAAAGGTAATTTGCGTAGTTGTGTAATCACAACAAAGCATAAACTTTTTTTTTGCGGTGCTATTTGAATTTTTTCCCATGCTCTTCGTATTTTAGTTTGTTGTTCCTCTTAATAGTTTTTTTTCTCCTTATTTCTATCGAAGTTGATTGAGATTGGGATTCTGCCTATAGTTTTTTTCATATGGATTATTCTTCGGAATTTAAAGTTAGAAATTAATTATTAAAATGCATGAGTGATCTTAAAAAATGGTGGGAGTGCCTTTAGGTACAAGTTATCCCTAATAGTGATACAAAAGAATAGGTTTGGTAAGGGCATTCCATATGATTCATCCAAATGAAAGAGATGTCGATTTTTTTGCCTTCTTTTAGGCCCTGATAAGTAGCCTTTCTATTCAAACATCCATTGAAAGAGGATCATCATCGCCCAGAAAAAAATAAAAAGAGAGCGACATGCACACATTGGGAGGTATGGAAAGCAATCATGCACATAAAAAAGGTCCAAATTTGTGAGGAGACAACTGAAAACATTTCAAAGCACCCACATAACATTTAGCCACGTACATCCACCAACACTTTGCAATTTTCAACGAGAACTCGTTGTGAACTCAAGGAAAACACATCTAATTTTCTCGTGTGTCATTTATTTCCTCCAGTTTCTTTCATTACATCTGGAAGCAGCAATACGCAATTATGGATGTTTCAGAAAATGGGTCCAAAGTTTCCAGGAGGCATACGAACACTTCAATAAGTAAAAATTTAGCAACTTTCTCATCTATCCTTCCAATTAACTTTTCACAGAAATCCCTAATATAAACTAGTCTTCCTGAAGTGCATTTAATGGTTTTGAAAAGCTTCTCAGGTCTCACCGCCTTCCAATTAACTGTATATTTTACAAATTCCCACGTATATTTTACCAATTCCCTTACTTACTACCATCACGTTTATTATATACCTGTCCAACTCCAATCCACTTGCACTCATTTCCCATGTTTATAAAACATGCTGTAAAGAAATTGGAATAATTGAGACATAACATATAGCAAGAATCAACAGAACAATCCCAATATAGACATGTTTGACATTGCATTCAGGACTAAGAAAAACATAAATAGTGAAATGAAACCATAACCGTTCGCAAAATGGAGATAGTAGTAATGAGACACGTGATGATAATCACCTATAAATCCGCCAAGGCCGCCAATTTACTGCCCAGAGTATGGAAAAAGAAGCCACACCCAAAAGAGAAAACAGTGACCCGGAAACAACGCACGCCAGAATTACATGATGGTCGTCTCCTTCCATGACTTCGTTTTCCTTTTTGCCTCCCGACTAACTCCATACATGCATCAAATCAAATGAACAACAACAACAGCGCCAAATAAATTCAGACCCACACAAAAAAAACAGTTAATAAAAATAAAACCCTAATAGTCAACAAAAATAAAAGATAACCCAGTTCAATTCACACATTGAGAAGAACAAACCAAATTAAATTGGGCTGTACGACGACAAGCGAGATGAATAGCTTCTTTACCTATACTTCAGTGAAGTAGTCTCGATTGCAAAGAAGTCCTCGATAACTTCCAGTGCCAAGATTGAGCCATCCCTCAGATTTCAGCTCCGCAAACTAGGTTTCCAGCCGATGGCAGAGCCTCAATCGAGTGAAGCTAGGGTTTTTTTTTTTTTGCGCTTTCAGAAATTCACAGAGAGAGAGAGAGAGAGAGAGAGAGAGATAATTGTGGTTTTGTCTTGTTTCGGTTTCCCCCAATTGTTCGCAGGTCGATTGAGATTGAAAGATAAAAACCCTACGACGCTGTAAGAAGTTGAAAGAAAAAAGGTGGGGCTTGTGAGTTAGAGAGAGAGAGAGTAGAGAAGAGAGTAAAGAAAGAGAGAGTAACGTAAAGAGGGAGCGAGTGGGTGGAAAATGAAGTGAAGATTACTACTGAGAAGGAAAAGGATATAAAAATGGAGAAGAGATGTTAGTGGTTGTTGTAAACAATAAAATAACAGCTGTGTTTACATGTCATGCGTGTAATGTCGGACCGGATGTCATACGCACGCTTCATCTGGAGCGTCCACTCCACTCTCCTTTTTCTTTTCCTCTCTTTTCCTACTATAATAATACGCACAAATAAAACACCAAAAAGTATAAATAAATTACAATAATTACAGGCCAAGAAAATAAGTCTTCTCAATGTCAGTTTGGGATGTTTAAAATGTTTAATTTTTAATATATTTAATTATTTTTAAAATAAATAATTAAAAAAATTAAATTATTTATGATAATTTTTTTAATAACTTTTTTATTTTTTTATTTTTTATTAAAATGTCTAAAATACTTTTACTTTTAACTTTTAAGTTATAGTGTTTTAGATATTAGTACGATTTTTTTTATTTTTTTTTTAGTAATGTTAATTTTTTTATGTAAGGGTATTATAATAATTTTATTTAAAAAAAATTAAATTATTTAAAATATGTATTGACTTTTTTCTTAAATTAAGAAATGAATAAAATATTTAGTTAGATTTTTTTTAAAACCAAACTGCGCAGCCTAAGAATTTGTCTTTTTTCAAAAAAAAAATCAGCTCAAACAAGCCCTCAATAAAAGATCTTAGTCTTAAACAATACACACCAAGCAGTAGTTAACAATTTTTTGTAAAAAAAAATATTACTAATAAATTTTTTTGAATTAGTTATAAATTTCTCATTATAAAAATTTAATTTTATAATGACTAAATTTAACTTTCTACTTCTCCAGTTCCACAGTTAAATTAAAAAATAACATTTATGGATGTCCTGAACCGGTGAGTAAAATAAGACTCTATACTATAATTAAAAACTTTAAAATGTCATAATTTTCATTCTAAGATTTTTTTTTTGTTTATAAAACTAACTATTTTAAAATTTTAGAATTGTCAAGTTATATCTATGGTAAATACTAAATTTTATAAATAAAATAATACGATAAATTTGACCGTCAAAATTATTGTATTCATTAATGACAATTATATCTCACAACATGATTTTACTTTAAAAAGTAGTTGAATTGATGAGAAAATTATAATCTTTTTAAAAAAAAGTTTCCTCTCACATTAATAAGAATGATCATCAATTTTTATAATTATTTTATTAACAAATTTGAGAAATAAAAATTATACAAATATACTTAAAAATCTCAAATGAATAAGAAATAACCCTAAACACTCCTACACATGTATCTAAAAGGCACGTGAAACAGTTTCAAGAAATAGATGATTTAAAAATTAAAGAAGAAATTTAGCAAAAATATTCAAACTGATATTTTATTGGTGAAATTAGATAAATTTTCATTGTACATTTATTTTCTCAAAATTAGCAACAAAAATACTATTTTTTAAAAACTGGTTATTTTTTAAAATTGGTGCAATTAATATGTTAGAACTAGGCAACTCAAGAGGGGGGTGAATTGGGTTTCTTTACTAGAAAAAGAGATTTAAAAAACTTCTTCAGAAAATCTTTTAATATTGCAATAAAACTAGATATGCAAATATGAAATCAAAGCAAATATTAAAAGAAGAGGGA
>JAULJZ010000002.1:376920-390265 GCA_032270985.1 Heliamphora pulchella | reverse complement strand
AGATGAAGCATTTGCTTCTTTTTCAAAACTGCCTCGGAGAGTTCAAAATAAAAAATATTTTCAAATCACAAGTATTCGAAATGATCATGGTAGAGAATTTAAAAATAAAGATTTTAAAAAGTTTTGTGATGAAAATGGTATTAACTATAACTTCTCTACTTCTAGAACACCTCAACAAAATGGAGTTGCTGAGAGAAAAAATAGGACATTGAAAGAAATGGTTAGAACCATGCTTTGTGAAAATAATCTATCACGATACTTTTGGACTGAGACTGTCAATACTGCTTGTTTTATCATAAACAAAGCTATGATAAGAGTTTTTCTTAAGAAAATTCCATATGAGTTATGGAATGGAAAAAAACCTAACATCAGTTATTTTTGTGCCTTTTGGTGCAAATATTTTGTTTTAAATAACAACAAAAAATTTTTGGACAAGTTCGACACAAAATCTGATGAAGGTATTTTTTTAAGATATTTTATATCTAGTAACGTGTATAGAATTTTTAACAAAAGGATCCTAATTGTTGAAGAATTTATACATGTTATTTTTTATGAAGCTGACCTTAGTTCTTCAAATGATTTTTGTGAAGATAACTTGTTAGACATAGAAAATGGTGTTTAAGACATATTCATTAAAGAAAAGGAAGAGCCAAATCAAGAGAAAACTTTAAATCCTCAAAAAATGCAGTCCAACAGATTGTTGAATCTGTAAATCCAAAAAATTCAGACCTACCTAAAGAATGGAGGTATGCTCATGGTCACCCGAAAGATCTTATCGTTGGTGATCCATCGTAAGGTATCAAAACTCATTCTTCTCTACATAATGTTTGTGGTAATTTAGCATTTTTATTTTCAGACTAAACCAAAATATTTTGAGAAAGCCAAAAACGATGAGTTTTGGATCTTGGTTATGCAAGAAGAGCTAAATCAATTTGAAAGAAACAAGATTTGGACTTTAGTCCCAAGAACTAAGGATCACTCCATCATTGGTACAAAATGAGTTTTAGAAATAAAATGGATGAGAATGAAGTAGTTCTTAAGAACCAAGGTCGATTGGTAGCCCAAGGTTACAATCAAGAGGAAGGCATCGATTTTGATGAGACTTTTGCTCCTGTGGCTAGCCTTGAAGCCATTAGAATGTTGTTTGCTTTTGCATGTTTTAAAAATTTCAAACTCTATCAAATGGATGTCAAGAGTGCTTTTTTAAATGGTTTTATCTCGGAGAAAGTTTTTATGAAACAACCTCCTGACTTTAAAAATTTAGATTTTTCAAACCATGTTTACAAATTTATCAAGGCTCTTTATGGTTTAAAGTAAGCACCTAGAGCTTGATATGAAAGGCTAAAAAAATTCTTGATTAAAAATGAATTTTCAAGAGAAAAAATAGATATCACTCTTTTCATCAAGTTTTAAGGAAGTGGCATGCTAGTTGTACAAATTTATGTAAATGATATAATTTTTAGTGAAACTAATAAATCTCTTTGCAAAAATTTTGCTAAATGCATGCAGGGAGAATTCAAGATGAGCATGATGGGTGAGCTCAACTATTTTCTCGGACTTCAAATTAAACAAATTTAAGAAGGAATTTACATCAATCAAGCTAAATACACGAGAGACATATTGAAGAAGTTCGACATGCTAAAAGTAAAATTCATAGGAACTCCATTGTGCCCTACAACAAAGCTTGACAAAGATGAAAATGGCATAGCAGTAGATGAAAAGCTTTATAAAGGTATGGTTGGATTTCTCTTATATTTAACTGCTAGTCATCCGAATATTATATTTAGTGTATGCTTGTGTGCTAGATTTTAATCAAATTCTAAAGAATTACATGTGATCGTTGTTAAACGCATCTTTAGATACATTTTAGGTACACAAAACTTAGGATTATTTTATCCTTGATGAATAGCATTTGAGTTATTTGGCTATTCAAATGCTGATTTTTCCGGATACAAAATAGATAGGAAAAGTACAAGTAGTACTGTCAATTGCTAAGACACTCACTAATCTCTTGGTTTAGTAAGAAGCAGAACTCAGTGGCCTTGTCTACAGCCGAGGCTGAGTACATTGCAGCTGGAAGCTGTTGTGCACAAGTTCTTTGGATGAAACAACAACTAGAAGACTATAGTTTTTACTTAGATCATATTCTTATTAAATATGAAAACACTAGTGCAATTAATATATCCAAGAACCCTATACAACACTCAAGAACCAAGAACATAGAAATTAGACATCATTTTATAAGAAATCATGTGCAAAAAAGAAACATCGAACTTGAATTTATAGGCACAGATTACCAGTTAGCAGACATTTTCACAAAACTCTTAAATAAAGAAAGAATATGCTATATAAGAAAAGAACTTGGTATGTTATGTGCTCCTAATTCTTGATTAAAATGCCATAGTAACCATGTCTTTTTATTGTATTTCAAAACGTTTGATGTTTTTTATTGATATGTGAAAATGTGTCGACACCACTTGAAAAAGTGTCGACACAATTGTGTGCTGTGTTGACACAAAGCTGTATAGAAGTGGCACTGTGAGAAAAATGTCAAACCCTTTCTATTCAGTGTCGACACCATATTGGTTCCCTGACTTTCGATAAATTTGTGTCGACACCAAACGTAATCGTGTCGACCCAAATAGCCGAATGTGTCGATACCTTCTGAAAATGTGTCGACACCATTTCCTGTTTTCAATACCCACACTCGCTACGAAAAGTGTCAACACCAAGTGTATTTTGTGTCAACACAAATCGTAAAGCCTATAAATAGAGGCGTCGATACCCCGAACAGTCACATCATTCCCTCTCTCTCTCTCTATAAAACCTGCTCATTTCTCGCTTTTTTTTCCTTCAAAATTCGTATTGACTCCTCACCTTCCTCTTCTTTCAATCTTCAATTCTAACCCAAATCTAGCAAAATGCCTCCGAAAATGATGGGTAAAGGAACCAAGCGATCGGTCAGAAAGGGCTCATCAAACCCTAGGACGTCGAAGAAGAAGAAGACAGCGACGGCGACGGCAATGACAACGATTCCGAAAAACGTAACCACGTCGGAGGTAATTTTCTTCAAAACTCCCAAAATTTGTCAACTTTATTTCTCATCGTTTGCAAATCGAAAAGTAGTTCCCAGTCGTAGTATAGACTTTTCTTTCTTTGATTCCATTGAAATGAGATTTAAGGATATATTTTCAAGCCTCAGGTGAGAAAGGCTCCTTCAAATCAGAGAACTACACTATTCCACGCTTGTAAAATCTTTGTATGCTCACTTCCACATTTCACTCGTTTCGACCACCACCTTCACCACAAGGGTGAATAGTGTAGATATTGTCTTGACTCCTTCTTCTCTAAATGAGATTCTTGAAATTTTCGAAGGGAAAACTTGTGTTTATCATAATCAGAAATCCATTGATATTGAAGGTTTCTCTTTCTCTGATTCTGTCAAGAATATTTTTGAAAATGATGACATTGACCCTACCAAGCCCTTAGAGGCTAACTCTTTGAAACCCGAAATGCGCATACTGCATTACATGGTAAACCATATTTTTCTATCCTAAATGAAAAAATTTGGTGATGTCACTTATATGCACATTTTTATTATGTGGTGTATTCTTGAACAAAAAAACCTAGATTTAGGTTTCTTGTTCATTTTTCACATGTTGCATTTCCACAGTAAATTCAACTCCTCTCTCCCACATGGAACATATCTCACTCGTGTTTTTCACCGTTTCGACATTAATCTATCTGAGGAGAAGGCTGTTGCTTTTTCAAAGCATGACTTATATGGTAGTTCCTCACTAAAACATATGCAAATTGTAAATGTTAATGGTGTTTAGACCATCTCTCTTCGTGGCACCCCTTCATCTGCTAGGACTTCTCCTCCTCTTCCTCCTCGAGATGTTTCATCCATTTCTATAGATCTTAATTCTCTTCCCTCTTAACCTGATTTTCATGGACCTTTTGACACTCCTGGTCCATTTTCTGCTCCTCCTGGTCCATTTTCTGCTCCTCCTCCTCCCACTTTTGCATCTGCTCCACCTGCATCATCTTCTACTCCTGTTCATGTTGACTTATCTGAGGTAGTCTCCTTGATTCAAGCTATATCCTCCAAAGTGACTTCCTTTCAAGTAAATGTCGATCAAGACTTTTTTTTTTATCTAAATCAGACTGTCTCTTCCCTCTCCAATAAAGTAAAGCATCTTGACAAAACCAATCGTAGTCTCCGGCAAGATGTAAAAAATGTCACAGATGCCAAGAGAGCCCTATGCAAGATCATAGAAGGCAATATTGTGTCCATTGCTAATTGCAATAAGGCAGTCCTGCATCAAGTGAGAAAGGAATATGACCAAAGTATTGCCACTGGCATTCATGCAAACTCTCAAAAAGTGAAAGAACACTTACAATAGATCAAAGAAGCCTGGGGCAAGCAATTCGAGCCCAAAGAAACAAAGGAAGAAAAAGCTGCTTGACTTAAGTGTGAAGCAGATTTGGCATTGGCAACCAGAGATGAAGTCATAGCAGCAGCTGAGGCTAAAGATGAGCGAGCACGTGCATCCAAGGAATGGGCTTCCACAAGCAAACAAAAAGCTAAGGAGAAGAAAGTGTTCAAGAAATTCATAAATGATCAGTAATTTTTTTTTTAAGATTACAAAAGGGGAGAGAAGGTAAAGGTAGAAGGTAAAGGTAAATGAGTAAAGGGGAGAAGAGAGAAAGAAGATAAAATATTTTTTTAAGTTTTTCTTTGAAGAAGAAGATGTAGCAATTAACATACATTGTTTTCGTTGCATGGGTTGATTGATTAAATGGTTTGAATGGTTGTTTGAAAATATTTAAAATGTTTGGTTTGAATGGATTGATAGTTTAAATTTCATTGAAATATATATCTTAGATGAATACTTATATCTATATGTTTGTGTAATCTTGTTCATATATGTGATTGAATTTTTAGGATAAATCACTTTGCACATATTCATTGTATTGTACAAATTTTAATAAACTCGAAATGTTTCTTAATTATTTGTTGCAAATCATATCAAAATTGTATGCTTTCACTATGTTGAATACCTAACCATTATAATTACATATGTTGTTTAAGGTATATCGATAAGGGGAGAACCTTTTTTGAAAAATATTTTCAAATATTTTTTAGAAAATGCTATTATGGTTGTAATCATAAAAAAAAAGGAGATTGTTAGTCCAAAGGCTTTTTATTTTGATTTTGAAGATTTTCATAATTAATTTTCTAAGAATAAATGAATTTAAAATGATAATATTTTAAATTTTCAAAATAAAAGTGTTAATACATTTTAAACAATTAAGTTGACACCTTTAGTCAAAATGAATGACTTATCTCTCAAAGAATTAAAATACTTAAGTATTCTTGCATAAAGAATATTTTGTATTGCACCCAATTGAAAATTAAGTCAAACACTTTTAAGGTAAAGTATACTTGAAGTATATCAAGTGTGTCAACACCTATTGAACAAATGGTTTGACACTCTAACAGTTTCATAAATTCATTTTAAGGTATCAAAGTTTAGTGTCAACACAAACAAGTTTTTGTGTCAATACAAAAGAGCCGTAGCTCTCAAGACTCAAAATGAGTCGACACAAATAAATTTTGTGTCGACACAAAAGTCCTTCACACTTTTGGTATCCAGAATTTTGGGTCGACACAAATGAAAATTGTATCGACACAAAACAACCGAGACCACCTGCAGCTTTTGGGTGTCGACACAATTAAGAAGATGAGTCGACACAAAAGTCCCGAGCCCAAATGAAGATTTTTGGTGTCGACTCCAAAATACAAATGTGTCTACACAAATATACCGAGGCTTCCTGTAGAATTTAGTGTCGACACCAAAGGCAAGATGAGTCGACACAAATGGTCCTCCCCAGATGCTAAAGTTTCAAACGAGTTGACACCAAAACCAAAGGTGTCGACACCATGATGTTGGTGAAGTAGATTGCAGAAATTATGTTAACCCCTCAGAAGCTCTGTGTCGACCCAACCACTTGAAGATTACTTCCCTAGACACTTTGTGTTGACAACAAAGGGATTTGTGTCGACACCGGCGACGAAATTTCAAATTCGCGGCAGACCTCAACGGTTGAATTTTTGGCATTTATTACTCCCACCTACCTCCAATGGTCATGAATGCACAAGAGTTTATATAAGAAGTAACTTTTCAGCATTTACTCCAACTGGAGACTTTCAATCATTGTTCTATTGCTTGAATCAAACTCAGAATTCTCAAACCCTCATTTATTGCTGAATCTCCAACTCTTGTTCTCATCTCTCTTTACTTTCTCATTTATTATATTTCTTTTCTGTAAAGAGAGTGAATGTTTTACATTAATACTCTTCATTTATTGTATCCAAGGGTGAGTCACAATTTATCCTTTGAGTGAGTGAGTAAATCTCATCCAAGAAGAGTTCAAGAGAACTTGTAAGAAAATAGAGAATTATTTTCATAGGATCTTCTTGAAGCTGTACTAGGCTTTTGAATGTGCCCGTAAATATTCGGTTTACTCAAGCAAAGTCTTGAAGTTGTAAAGGTTTGAAATGCGCCCGTGAAACATTTTTTATAGTGAAAATACTCAAGAGAGCACTTGAGAAGTGGACGGAGGCTTGGAAGAAGTCGAACCACTATAAAATCCTTAGTGTCTGGTTCTATCTTTCTATCCCTAACCTTTTTCATATTTCCATTACTTCAATATTTGTATATCCTGCTTTATTTGATTACAATATTAAAAAATTTTCGAAAAGGTTTTTAAAATTGTTATTTATTTTTAAAGACCCAATTCACCCCTCTCTTGGGTTACCTAGAATTAACTCTATATTTTTTATAAGGACTAATTCTCGAGTACCTCCTTAAAAGGGGACCTACTTTCAATTTACGCAATTTTTTTTTATCAAAACTTAAAAAAAATTCATATAAGACAATAAAAAGCAACTTAAGTAAGCTTTTTGGCTTTTGTTTTTTAATTTTTTTGTTTTTGGTTAAGTTTTTTAAATTTAAATTGTTATATGGAACTAAAAAAATAAAAAATTTAAATCAAAATATCAAAAGAAACGAAGAAAAAGTTCTAGAAAAAAGCCACTTAACTTTTTTGTCTAAACATAGGCTATTTACCTTGAAAACGTCTTCGTTGTAGGAGCCATGAGAGGATTGCAACGATACGTTACCGACACCATCACCGAAACCCCAAGTTCTTGTGATCTTCATCCCTTGCATGGAAGCTTATTGGAATATGGTGGTCACCTTCCCCCTTGTTGCAAGGTCAGCCGCCATGTACACCAGCCAATGCGCATTGAACTCGCTGAAGAACGATCTCCTACCGTTCATCACGAAATAAGTTCCACTTGTCTTCACAAAGCCTTGACGTTGACGACTAGGGTAGCTACTTGTTCTTCCATGTATTCTTCTTCGTCCTTGTAATAAGACTATTAAGAACAGAACCAGAAGTGGTAAGAAGGCGAAGCTGCTGAATCGTATCTTCTCCCTCATCCTAGCTATGGGTAATTAGTCCCGGCTAACTCTGAAAGAAAATGAGAGGTTGGTTATTCCACAGCGAGATTTCGAGAGAGAGAGAGAGAGAGAGAGCCAAGTATAAATTATATATATTAATTTATGTATTTACTTGTCGATATATCAAATAAAATTTGTATTTAATTTTAAAATAAAAAAATTTTAAATAAAAAGTAATTTGTTGGATAACAACTTTTATTTTCGTTCAAGAAACATAAATCTACTTTTAAGTCTTGGCTTATTGCCTTAACTAGTTGTCTAGCGGAAAATCACTTTAAATCAGTCTATGTCTAGATTAAAAAGTATTGTGCCTTTTTTTGTATCTTTTTTTAAAAAATTTTTATGATTTTTTTATATTTTTGTTTAAATTTTTTACTTTTGTAGTTCCTTGTAATGAGAGAATTCTAAAAAAATATATCCGTTAGAGCTAATTTTGAAAATAGTTCACTAAAAACAAAAAAAAAACTAAAACCAGCCAAAAAGCCTACTAAGTTGGCTTTTTTTGTCTCATAGAAACGTTTTTTAGATTTTGATCAAAAAAATTTATTTTTTCGATTTCTCATGACGAGAGTAATCTAGAAAGTATATACATTTACACTAATGATAAAAAAAAGTTTATTAAAAATAAAATAAAAAAAAAAAAGAAAAAAAGCTAGTCCAAAAACAAATTCATTTGAAGTCCAAACTTTTAGCCACTTTAAGGCAACACAAATAATGGTTAACATATTACGTCAGAATTAAAAAATGAGAGGTAGATAGTGCTTGTACGGGGGTGCCCCGTATATTATATTTGTTTGATGGGTTGAACCAAGTTCGACCGCATCTGTCCGTTGGCTGACCTACAAAATGAGTACACACATGAGCTACCCGGCGACGTCTCGTCGGATGCCACTCCGACGGTCAAGTTAGGAAGAATTTAGGAAAATTGTTAGGGAAGAAGTACTGTGCCGCAATGTTGTTTTTCGTTACCTGCCTGTAAACTGGTCATTCTCTTCTTTTTATAGCATGGAAGTTCTAGTTTCTCTTCAATCATCATGGCTATCCCTACCACTTGTCAAATGTCCCCTCAGGAACATTCTACTATCTCTGCCACCCCCATCATCACACTGATCATACTGACAAAGGCGGTTGTACCGTCACTCCAATCCTATCACTGTCACATCATCATAAATCATCATAAATGTCTTTCAGCTCGGCTATCCTTTGGGCTGAGCTCTTTGTTCATGCGTTCTTTGAAGGCTGCGGGGAACTCGATGTTAAGGGGCATTCGGCCTAGTCGTATTAAATTCTACTCTGACCCCGGTCATATCACATTTAATATGATGTCAGAGCATTTAAAGCAACCGGAGAGGCTGAATCGTGGTCAAACCACTATAGTCTTCGAGAGGTCGGCCCTATGCAGCCCTATACCGAGCTGAACTCACCCCACCTTTTTCAGACCTCCGACACTATTTGTCGGGCTCGAGTTTGGGCTTCGTCCCATCCCCCTTCATTTACCCCTCGGCTCTTCTCTTGCTCCGCATGAGGGGAGCTGATTGATCAGCTACTCATTTTTAATGTTTCCGCTGCTATCTTTAATGCACTCCTTTAATACGCCGTAAAGGGTATTTAAATCAGCCACGCGTTGGATACATATTGGTCCACATTCAAGTGCCTCTTCCCTTTCCCCAGGAACGCGATGATGTCGTTCTGTCTTCCCGAGGTGACTGTTGACGTTTTAGGCTCCTCAAAGCAAATCAACTCCTATAAATGAGGCCCTTGGCCCTCATTTTTGCTTTCCGCAACTCTCATTTTCTGCACCTTTAAGTTTCAATCCCTAAGTCGCTGCTGTTACTACTCTGTGCTATGCCACCGTCGCGCCACCGTCGATCTTTGTCTCGATCCCGTAAGTTTTCTTTTATCTCTTTTCTCTGTCAATACTCTCTAGGTTCCTCTCTGAATCTCATCTCCCTGGGTTTTTCTCCTCTGAGTCTCGTCTCTCTAGCTTTTTGGCTTTTTTGGGCTCTTTTCTTTCATTCCATCATCTTATCTTCCTTAAGTCGCGTCCATGGCAAGAAGAAAAGGGAAATTCGTGAAGGAGGTAAATAATCCTTCAACCTTGGCCGCTTTTAGAGCAAGGTATCGAATTCCTCCTTCTGTGACCCTCCGGTACTGCATCTCGGATGTCCCTGGGTCTCCCTTTCGTCCTAGAGGGAATGAAGTAGAATTTCCCATTGCCTCCATTGTTGAGGCTGGGGTGCAATTTCCTATCGACTCCTTACTCTGGGAGATGTTGGCCACCTGCTGCCTCACTCCCCAACAAGTCTCGATTAATTTTTTTAGGGTAGTTATGGGGGTGGCCGAGATCAATCGTCGCTATGAATTGAACCTCGGCATCCCAGAGATCTTTCACAACTACACCCTAGCCCACTATGACCGTACATACTATCTCCGCCAGAGGAGTGTTGCCGAACAGATGGTACACGACCTCCCAGAATCAGACAAGCACGGTGGCGATCTGATCCTGGTTGGAGGCGACTTTGAGTTTCAAGCCAACCATGCTGGACTTGCTGGTCGCTCCATTCCAAGAATCCCGGGGAGTCTAGGTCGGTTCGTCCACATCCATTTATGTTTCTTCTATATGTATATACCATTCCTTCATCTTATTATTTTTTTATTTATTATTTTATTTTTTTTGTTTTTGCAGCGGCCTCCTTAGCTAAAGAGAAAAATAGGCAAGCCGTCTTTGGGGAAGTACAATGCTGCCTCAACATCCGAGAAACCCGTTTGGCTCCTGATTTACTAGGGTATACGCTGAGCTACCGCCGTGTGATTCGGCATAGAGGAGTTCGGCACCAAGATCCACCGGCTCCCCCTACAGGCTCTCCGTCTAATTCTCAGCCACAACAAGAGGAAGAAGAAATGTCAAGACAGAGGACATTCGACCTCCGTGCTACCGTTCTCGAAAGAGGGACAGCGAGCACCTTTGCCAGACCGACAGTTCGAATTACTGCACCCTCTCTTCCATCACCACCCACATTGGCTCTGCAGATCCCTCCAGCTTCTCCCCCTCATATCAATGCACAAACAATCGCTAATATCCCTCGCTCTACAATGAAGGCGAGCTCATCTCCACCTGAGGGGCGCCTTGCTCAATGCCGTCGTTTGATAGGTGACGATGGCCTTCCAGTTGCTGAGGGAGCCATCGAAACAAGAGCACAGCCTGAGATCGAGCCCTCAGCCCCATAGCTCCCTGAGTTCAACGTCGAGGGCTGACCTATCAGCGTGGCCGATAGCTCCAAATCTGGTTCGGTGGCTCAGAGCCTTGCCAGGGGCCTGACCCTTCCATTAGATGTGGCCGACTATTCTGGGCAGTCACTTCCCGTGCTCTTCGACCGAATTTATCAGCTCGATGTTGGAGTAAGTCCTATCATATCCTCTTACTTTACTCTTTATTTTACTCTTTAAAGTTATCATCTGTTTGTCCCTGGCTGACCATATATCTTTTTTTTATAGCAACTGCAGGCTGTCACGGTATTTCATAACCGATATGCCGAGCTGTCCAGAGAAACAAAAAGACTTGCCAAGGCTCTCACTTTGTCATCACAACAAGTTAAAAATCTTGAGGCAAAGCAGGCGCGCAGCGCCTCGGCCGGACAGGGCTTAGAGGCCAGGCTGAAGGCTTCTTAGGAGGAGGAGAAGAAAGCCAAGGACGCTGCCTCTGCGCTAGTGGCCACAAATGCTGAACTCCGCGATCAGTTGGCGGCTGCACAGGTCGAGGTCGAGACTCAAAAGAAAATAACGGTCGATATTGAGACAGCGAGGGTGAAGCGCGATGACCAGCTCTAGCAACAGGGCTGGGATGAATGCGGGGCCCATCTCTCCAAGGAAGTGCTTAGCTTGAAGGCTGACCTCCTAGCCATCGGCTATAAGTAGGCATCAAAGAGGGTAGGAGTACCTCTGGACTCCCCTCTATGGAGTGAGCCGTCCACTGAAGCCGACGCCGCAGCTACCATCGATGAACAAATCACCGAAACACAAGCTACGAAGCATCATGCACCACCGGAGCTGCCATTACCCCGCATCGGTGATCTTCAGGGCACCGCCGCCAGCTGCCATGCCTTTGCTGGGGCAGAGGTCGTGAAGGTCCTTAACGATGGTCGGGAGGAGCACGGAGGAGCTGATCTGGTCGTGAAGGATGATAATCGTCCATAAGCTGATGAAGATCCTGGCCTCCCTCATACTTTTTATTGTTTTTCCTTTCGTTCTTTCTCTCTTTCTTTTTTGTTGAAGTCGTGGAGTTTCGGCCCTTTCCTCCTGTAAAGCCGAACTCCCTACATGTACGGCGCATCTATAAATGAATATTTCCCTAATTTCCCTGAATGAATGAACATCTTTTTATGCATATTTGCTTTCCTTGCTTTCCCTGAATGCATATCTTCTTTTGTGACTCTATACTTAATTTTCTATACAACGCGGATATTCCGTCTTCAGGCCGAGACGGCCTTTAACTTTTGAGAAGACATCCCGTCCTTATGCCGAGATGGCCTTCAGCCAGGGGATTATTTGTGAAACCCTGAGTTATGCATACCCTTGAGAGGATGTTCTATCCTCAGGCCGAGGCGGCCTTTTCCAGCTTGGGGTTGTTAGAAACCCTGAGAGTTATTCCAACTCTTGAGAGGATGTTCTATCCTCAGGCTGAGGCGGCCTTTTTCAGCTCAGAATTGTTAGAAACCCTGAGAGTTATTCCAACTCTTGAGAGGATGTTCCATCCTCAGGCCGAGGAGGCATTTTCCAGCTTGGGGTTGTTAGAAACCCTGAGAGTTATTCCAACTCTTGAGAGGATGTTCCATCCTCGGGCCGAGGCAGCCTTTTCCAGATTGGGGTTGTTAGAAACCCTATCATACTATAGAGGTAGCAATTTCAAAAAGCCAAAACGGAACTTTTCATTACATCTTGGATTTACAACATGCGAAAATACAAAATTAAAAATGTGAGATAGACAGTGTTTAATGTTAAAAAGCCTTCAGATTGGCCGAATTTCATGGTCGGGGAACCTCCTTTCCTTCCGCGTCGTCCAGTTAGTAGGCTCCCTTACCTACAATCGCTCTCACCCCGTATGGTCTTTCCCAGTTTGGTCCCAACTTCCCGTCTTCTGGCACTTTAGTGTTGCCCATTACCTTTCTCAACACAAGGCCTCTAGGGAAAAACTCCCTCAGTTTTACCCTTTTGTTATAATCTGGCCTCATCTCCTGCTAATAGGACCTGATCTTGAGTAGCGCTGCCTCTCTCCTTTCTTCCACTAAATCTACCTCCTTGGCCAACAGTTCATCGTTTTGCTCGAGGTGAAAATTGTCCATCCTCATTGTAGGTAGGCCGATCTCTAGAGGAATTACTACCTCGGTACCATAAGCCATCGAATACGGAGTTTTCCCAGTTGATCTTCACGGCGTCGTTCTATAAGCCCACCGTACATTGGGAGTTCCTCCATCCACCTTCCCTTTGCTTTATCCAGTCTTCTCTTGATCCTAGCTAGGATTTATTTATTCGAAGACTCAGCTTATCCATTACACTGCGGATATGCCAGAGTAGAGTTGTAGAATTCTAACTTCAGATCGACACAAAAGTGTCGAAATAATTTTCCGTCGAATTGTGCCCCATTATTCGAAATGAGGGTGCGGGGGATGCCGAACCTAGTGATAATGCTTTTCTATACAATTTTTTTCATGTCTGCCTCCCGTATGTTGGCAAGTGGCACGGCCTCTATCCATTTGGTAAAGTAGTCAGTTGCCACCACCATGAACTTTTTATTCCCGACCACTCGGGGGAACAGG
>JAULJZ010000002.1:350024-376820 GCA_032270985.1 Heliamphora pulchella | reverse complement strand
GACATGGCGTCACTATCTTTATGGTGAGCACTTTGAGGTTTTCTCCGATCACAAGAGTTTAAAATACTTATTTTCACAGAAGGACCTGAACTTGCGCCAACGACGATGGATGGAGTTGTTAGAGGATTATGATTTTGACTTACAGTATCATCCAGGAAAGGTCAATGTTGTGGCTGATGCGCTCAGTAGGAGATCTTATGGGTCACTAGCATCTGTGGCCATACGCGAGTGGCACATGCTTAGAGAGATCGGGGAGTTTGATCTGTGTCTTGGAGAGGCAGCGATGGGCGCCACCTTGTTCTCAGTAGTTTTGCAATCTGCCTTGATTGCACGAGTGCTAGAGGTGCAGCAGACGGATCAAGAAGCTCAGATGATATGAGATCGTGTTGCTAGTGGAGAGGATACAGTTGGTTGGGTTATGGGTTCAGATCAGAGTCTGAGATTGGTCGGGAGGCTGTTTGTGCCAGAGTCATGCCTTACAGATATACTACATGAGTGTCATCATTCTTGCCTTGCTGTGCATCCAAGAGGCATGAAGATGTATCATAACCTACGTCGTTAGTTCTGTTAAACGAGAATGAAGAGAGATGTGATCCAGTATGTTTCTCGGTACCTTACGTATTAGAAGGTGAAGGCGAAACACCAGATAAACAGGATTGTTACAGCCGTTACCGATATCAGAGTGGAAGTGGGAGAACATCACGATGGACTTTGTGTCGGGACTTCCTCGATCACCTAGGGGACACGATGTCGTATGAATTGTGGTTGATAGGATGATGAAGTCTGCACACTTTCTCTCCATCCGTGTGAAGGATTCAGTGGATAGATTGAGTAGATTGTATGTTAGAGAAATAATCCAGTTGCATGGGGTGCCAGTGTCCACTTTCTCTCCATCACGCTTTTGGCAGAGTCTTCACGAGGCTTTGGGGACAAACTTGATGTTCAGTACGCTTTTTACCCCCAGACGGATGGTCAGTCTGAGAGGACTATATAGATTTTGGAGGATATGTTAAGGGCATGTGTACTTAATTTCAGAGGTTCTTTGGAGGATCTACCTTTGGCAGAGTCTGCATACAACAACAGCTATCAGTTCAGTATTGGGATGGCACCGTATGAGGCTTTGTATGGTAGACTGTGTAGGTCACCAGCGTGTTGGACAGATGTGGGCGAGACCACAGTCTTGGGACCCGATATGGTACGGGAGACGACCGAGAAGATTGTCGTGATTTGTCAACTCCTTATGACAGCGCAGAGCCTCCAGAAGAGTTATGCAGATCAGAAGAGAAGGTCTTTGGAGTTTGCAGTGGGAGATCACGTGTTTCTGAAGGTTTCGCCACGTAGGAGTTTGATGAGGTTGGGTCGTAGTGGAAAGCTATCGCCACGTTTCATTGGACCTTTTGAGATTCTTGACAGGATTAAAGAGGTTGCATATTGTTTAGCTTTGGCACCTCAGTTGGCATTTGTGCATAATGTGTTCCACATTTCTATGCTTCAGAGGTACGAGCCTGATCCTTCACATGTGTTAGATTGGGCCGAGTTGCGGGTTGATGAGTATGTTACTTATGAGAAACGTCCAGTAAAGATTCTAGACACGAAGGAGCAAGTGTTGAGGGGCAGAACAATTGCTTATGTCAAAGTCCTATGGCTTCGTCACGAGGTTGAAGAAGCGACGTGGGAGCTTGTGTCAGGAATGCGTGCTAGGTACCCGGAGCTGTTTACCTCGTGACCTTGTAGCGAATTTCGGAGGTCAAATTCCTTAAGGGGGGAGAGTTGTGAGACCCTGTTTTGTTTTGTTTTTGAGTTATATATATATATTCGACGTGTTCATTCATGTTTATATATGTTTTGATGCATGTTTAAGTTTAAACATCCATGCTAGGTTGGTTCCCGTGGTTATTGAGAGTTACGGTGCGAATTTCAAAAATTCAAAAAAAAAAGATATTTTGAAGGCCTATAAGTATTTGGAGTTAGATATTTTCAAAAAGATATTTTCAAAATTTACTCTCTAAGTTTTTTTCTTTTTCTCTCTACCTTCTCTCTAACTTCTCAGGGGTCCGAGGCTTGATTTTTGACGATCCAACAGTCGATTCTTATTGTTGGCATCGTGGTCTACGCATCCATCCAGATAAAATTGCATTTCGACGAAACTCGATTTTGCATGTGGATCGAGACGTCGAGTTTTCAACTCACCGAGGTAGGATCCTAGACTGTTAAGTTGTTAAAGGGTGCTACGTGTAATCTTATGCATATCTACCATTTAAAAATGCATGAAAAGTGATTTATGTTTAAATCGGATTTTTGGTTTAAAAATCGTTTTTCATCGTTTTGGTGGATGGAAGTGTGTTCCGAGAGTTTTCTTTCGAGGTTTTGGTGTGGGGTTTGGACGTGCGAGTGTCCGAGGGTGTTATATGGATGTTTGGAGGCTTGATTTGAGGTTTAGAGGGCAAAATCGTAGCTTGAAAACCACTTCCTGGGTTGCCTAGTCAACTGGACCATGGTGGTCAGTCAATTGGATCTTGATTTGGGCTTCCCAGTCGACTAGACCAGGAGGGTCAGTCGACTGGATTCTTTCTATTTTGTGCCCAATCGACTGGACCAGTGGGTCAGTCGACTAGATTTCTTCTGTTGGGTGTTTTTCTCCTTTCCAGTGTGTTTTCAGTCGACTGGTGGGTTGGGCCCAGTTGACTGAAGTGCTGGGTGTGTGGTTTGGGTGGTTTGGTGATCCCTTTGAGTGAATGGTTGGGTTCCTTTTGGAAAAAAAGATTCGGTTTTTGTGAAAAACGTGTTTTATTGAAGGTTTGGAGCTAGCCAGTTTGGTGGAGTCTCAACTTCTAAAACGTTTTAATGAAAATATGTTTTTACATGTTTTGTTTGATCTCTATGGTTGATGGATTGGATCTCTTTTTATACATGTATTGTATAAATTGTTTTATGGGTGATTTTTAAATATTTTTCCATAGATGTATCGTGATAGTGGGTTTATTAAGTTGGGCTTACATTGCTCCTCGGTGGAAGTTCAGAAACGTGGGCAGTGTAGGTGCTTTGTACCTTCGGGTTAATTCCCGTAAATTAAGCCAGTTGCCTCCGTGAATGGCGTTGTGTGGGTGCTTTGGACCCTTGAGTTTTGGGCCTGTAAATTAAGCAGTAGGTACTTTGGACCTTCGAGTTGATCCCGTAAATTAAGCCAGTTGCCTCCGTTAATGGCATCGTTGTCGTAACTCCGTATAGAACTTGTCATTACCGAGCAGACCTTAAGTGGTGACTAGGGTCATGTGCAAGAGTCTATAGTTGTTACCTTTGTCTGTATAAAAGAGTCGGTACATAGGATTACATTTTATCTCTTTCTCCTTGGCTGTGTGATCCGAGTGGAGGATACTGTTTTATTACTGCTTTCCCTTAACTGTGGCATGATATCTGTCAAGATGATATGCATAATTTCAAGGATGGAAAACTGATGGTTTTGAGAGAAAAACCTTTTAGCTCATGTGGTTGAGCTTATGTGCTTATGATTGTATAACATGCTTTACAGTTTTATGTAGTCTATTTCTATTGGACTTCGGCTCACGGTGTGGGATATTGCTGTAAAATCATTTTCAGGTAAATATGCGGAGTTGACCTAGAAGCAATGGTGATGGAAGACTTACTATAGTTTTCCTTGTTTTGTGACATGTAGTTTACATGTGATGCCTGTTTTAGAAGGCGAGTTCTATACGCCGTGAGGCGATATAATTATTCATGTATGAGAATGCATGTTTACTGTTTATGAGAGTTGAACTTTAGGAATCTTTTATCCAAATGCTGTATATTCTAAGTTGATGATTTTTCAACTGCAAATCTTATTTTCATAAACGGTGTTATGGTGGGCTTTCGCGTGACTCTAGAGTTTGGGACGTAACAAAATATCAAAATTTAAAAATAAATATATTTGACAAATATTTTGAATTAATTTAGAATAAATTTGAATTATCTTAAATGTGTCAATTCTAAAATTTTAAAGCATTAACAGATTTATACATAATTCAATTTTGAGTCATTTTAAATTTAAAAATAGTTATATCATGATAGTAATATGAATCAAGGGTAAGATTATATTAATTTTTAAACTCAAATTTTGAAAAAATTCAAATTTGGACCAATCAAATTATAACAAATAATTAGTAAATGTAAAAAAATATAAATTCATAAAAACTGTGGATGAAGCTTTGGAGCTTAAAAGACTTGTAGCGCTTTATTTTATATAATAGTATAGATGTGGGGTTGAAGCTATCAATGATTTGAATTAGGGGATATTTTTAGCACAACAACCTTAATTTAAGTTTAATTTTGTTTTGAATGATGAGATTCATATTGGGGTTACTTGCTTTCTTGGTTGAATTTGTGTTCAATCATTTTATAGAAATTGCTACTAGAAAGCCAAATTCATGTCAAATTAGTTGCGGTAATTGGCATAAAGTGTCATATTATTATTAAGAAGAATGCTTTAATATTATTGAGGTTTTTTTTGGAATGTTTTTATTATGTTTTCACATTAAAACATATAATTGTAGTTTAAGTTTGTTCTTCCTGAAAATGAAGGTGAAAGAATGATAATCAAGCTTAATATCTTGAAGTAATAAGTTGAGAAATTAAAAATGTAGTTTAAAATCAAGACATTTTGATGTGACAAATATAATAACGCAATTAGTGGCTACAACATCTTTAATAATTAATTGTTAGCAATATGCCAACCTTGTTTCTTACGAGTTTTCAGAGAAAAGGACAAGTATTGAAATTTTGTTGATTATAACAAAAGCTGGAAAAAAACTATAGTAAGATTGTTAGCATATGCTATTTCTTTTCTGAAAAATAGAGAGAATAAAAAAGATCAACATATAGCAGAATCAAAAATTTATGCACAACATGAAAAAGAAATGGTTCTTAGAATTTTATGGATTGTTTGATATTTTTAACTTGATTATCATTGTAATGATTGTAATTTTTTTATTTACTCAGTTCTAATTTAAGGTAATTTTATTTTTTTAGGTGTCTTGGGACATCATGAGAGAAGATGGTTAAAATATAATAATAATAAACATATTAAAGTTGAATATATATATATATAAAAGGGCAATCAGTGAATGTGAGATCCAGTTCCGTTTTATTTTTCTAATGTTTATTTGATATTTTGGTTAGTGTTTTAATCATTATTGAATATCATGTTTTTATATATGTTATGTTTGCGCGGGTTTGGTCATGCATCTTTTGTTCGAATTTTTACCCAACGATGACTGCTCGAGCAGACTGGTGGCCTAGAGTTGAGTCGAAGAGGAACCGCTCGAGTGGATCTCTATTCGCTTGAGCGAACAGTCTAGCGTGAGATATTTATAAGACAGCCCATGCCTTGGGTTTTGTGCCAAAACTTTTTATGTAAGCTTCATCTCATCTCTCTAGAAAGATCACTCAAACACTCTACCTTCTCTCTAGCTTTCGGTTTGATTCGGGTTCGGATCTTGGCGTTCGGATAATCGATCCTTGATATCCTTATCATGGGCTTCGCATTTTGGCGACTTTGATTTCTTGTCGGTGTTCAAAGTTTTGAGTTTTAACTCACCGAGTTAGGATCTTAGACTATCTTGTCTTAAAAGGGGTGCTACGTGAAGTTTTATGCATTTTTACCGTTTAAAAATGTATTAAATCTCGAATTCCAAACTATATTTACAAACTTACCAAGGCACTTTATGGTTTGAAACAAGCACCGAGGGCTTGGTAGGAAAGGTTTAGCAATTTTTTAATTGAAAATGAGTTTTCAAGAGTAATAATTGATATTACTCTTTTGAAAAAATATGCTTGTTGTCCAAATATATGTATGTGATATTATTTTTAGCTAAAGTAATGAATATCTTTGTAAGGACTTTACTAAGTGCATGCATGGAGAATTTGAAATGAGCATGATGGGAGAGCTTAACAACTTCGCTGTACTTTAAATTAAACAATCACAAGAAGAAATCTTCATTAATCAATTAAAATATACAAGAGATTTGTTGGAAATGTTTGATAACAAAAGTGCAAAACCAATGGGAACTTCAATGTGCCCTTCAATAAGATTGACAAGAATGAAAATAGTAAAGTAGTACAAGAAAAAAGATATAGAGGTATGATTGGATTTCTACTTTATTTAGCTATAAGTAGACCTAACATTATGTTTAGTGTATGTATGTGTGCTAGATATCAAGCTAATCCTAAAGAATCACATGTGATTGTTGTTAAATGCATCTTTAAATACCTCTTTAGTACACAAAATCTAAAATTATTATATCCCAGAGGAATAGCCTTCGAGCTATTTGCCTATTCTGATGCAGACTTTACCGGTTGTAAAATTGATTGGAAGAGTACAAATGGAATATGTCAATTCCTAGAATACTCTTTAATATCATGGTTTAGTAAGAAACAGAACTCAGTAACCATATCTATAGCTGAGACTGAGTACATTGCAGTTGGTAGCTATTGTGCATAGATTCTTTGGATGAAACAACAACTAGAAGACTATAGTGTATGTTTATATCGTATTTCTATTAAATATGATAACACTAGTGCCATTAATATATCCAAGAACCCCACACAACACTCTAGAACAAATCATATTGAGATTAGATATCATTTCATTAGAGATCATGTTCAAAAAGATAACATTGAACTTGAATTTGTAGGCACAGACCACCAACTTGCTGATATTTTCACAAAACCTTTAAATGAATAAAGATTATGTTATATTAGAAGAGAACTTGGTATGCTATGTGCCCAAAATTGATGCTTAAATGTCATACTAACAATGCATGTTTAATGTTTTTCATGCTTTATTTTTATGTGTAAACAGTGTCGACTCAATGATAAAAAGGGTTGACACATGTGTGAAAGGGTTGACTCAAAAGCTATATAGTATCAAAACATTTTGTTAAATGTGTCGACTCTAGCTATATAGTGTTGGCTCGTTTCGATATCTTGCTCTCGGTAATATTTGGTTCGACTCATTCCATGAAGAGTGTCGACTCAATAAACCGAAAGTGTTGACACCATGTTAAAACGTATCGACACAATTTCTGTCTTTAGACACCCTCTTTGTCGTGTGAAAAGTGTCGACTCAAATGAGATTAGTGTCCACACATTTCATAGAGTTTATATATAGGTAATTTTTTTCATTTTTTTCTCATTCGCGCTCAAACCGTTTCATATTCATAATGTCTCTTCGTCTCCCTCTTTCTCTCTGTTTTCATTCAAGCCCTAGAGTCAACTCATCTTTTCCTCTCTCCTCGTCTCTTCGTCTTCCTCTCTTTCTCACCGTCCATGCCACCAAGAACCATGGGCAAGGGAAGAAAATGCCTGGATGACGGACCGTCTAGCCCTAGGGCTACAAAGAAGAAGAAATCGAAGACGACGGCGGCAACGATGCCAACGGCAGACATAGGTATGACGGCCTCTCTCAATTTCCTATTCTCAAAGTACAAAAAATTGTATTTCTCTTCTTTCGCCACTCAAAAGGTAATCCTTGGCCGATATATTGATTTTTAATTTTTTTATTCCATAGAGATGAAATTCTCTTACTCGTTCAACAACCTTGGTTCGATGAATCTTCTTTAAATCTGTGATCATCACTACCTCACCCTTGTTAAACTTTTCTATGCCCACATTAAGACTTTTGACATTCCTGACAATACAATCACCACTTGAGTGAATGGTGTTGACATCAAACTAACTTCTAAAGTTCTTAATGAAATTCACAGTCTCCTTGAGGTTCGATTATTTGTTCTCTTCAACAACAAGAAGAGAACTATACAAGATTTCTCTTTTCATGAGGCAGTGAAGCAAATTTTTTAATTCAAAGAGATTGACCCTTTCAAGCCTCTTAAGGCTAACTCTCTCAAACTTGAGATGAGAATTTTACATCACTTTGTCAATCACATCTTTTTGCCCCAATCTGAGAAATTTGGTGATGTCACGTTTGTGCATGTTTTCATTATGTGGTGCATCTTAGAAGGAAAAAGACTTGATCTTGGCTTTTTATTCATCTCTAATATGTTGCAATCTCATTCCAAGTCCAACTCCTCCCTTCCTCACGCCATGTTTTTAACCAATGTTTTTTGACACTTCGAGGTTGATTTAACTTCTAAAAAGGGCATTCCCTTTTTAAAACATGACCTGTATGGAAAATCTACTCCGAAACACATGCAGATTTCTGAAGTGGATGGAGTATGGACTACCCATCGTGTTACCCCTTATGTCAACAAAAATCCTCTTCCTCCCCCTACTCGTGTCAATTTTCCTATCTCTTTTGACTCTGGTTCTCCTCTTTCCCCTCATCCTAGCACTGATATTCCCGGTGCCTCATTTCTTATGTTCCCCCTGTTCCTCCTTATGTTGGTAGTTCTTCATCAATTCCACCAATTGGTCCCTCCTCCTGGGAGTTCACTGAGCTTGTCACCCTTTTTCAAGGGTTAACTTCTTCCATGTCATCCCTTCATGAGAAGGTTGATGCGGACATTTACAACATAGGTTGTAAAGTGTCATATATTTATGAGAATATCACAAACCTTGAGAAAACTACACGCATTCTTAGAATGGAAGTCGAAAATGCTTGTAATGCTGGAACATCTTTGAGCAAGAAGATGAAGGAAAGTGTTAAAGCAATTGCGAAGACCAACATAGCCATTCTGGAGCGAGTCAGAAAGGAGTATGATGAAGGAATTATCATTGCTATCTAGCAAAACTCCAGAAAAGTGAAAGAGCATCTCAAGTGGATTCAAGAGGCATGGGCAAAGCACATCAAACTAAAGGAAACCAAAGAAGAAAAAGCCGTTCGATTGCAACGTGAGACTGATCTGGCTCTGACAGCCACTCTTGCAGCAATGGAAGCAGCTGAGAAGAAGGATGAGAGAGCTCAGGCCTCAAAGGAAAAGGTCTATGAAAAGAAGAAAAAGCAAAAAGAGAAGAAAACATTCAAGAAATAGATGGATGGCCTCTGATGGCTAAGTTTTGATAATTCCAAAAGAGGAGAAGGAGAAGAAAACAAGAAGAAGTTAAGAAGTTTTTGTTGTGTTTTTGAACTGAAGAAGAAGTTGTAACTTTAAAAATATTTTGTTTTGTCTTGATGTGACTGTGGTGGTTGACAAAAACATTTCATCTTTTCTGTTACTTTTTCCTTATGCTTATGGATGAATGGGTTATATGAATGAAAGTATTTTGACTTATTTCTATCTTCAATTTCATTCAGCTGCTATTTCGTTGACCTACATTTTTTTTTGGAATGCTAAATGTTAAATACTTTGCTGAAGTTGGGATTAAATGATAATTGGGTTTTGAGCATATATATTGAGTCAATTGCCATATCAAAATTGTTAGATGCCTAAACTTACTTGCATTGATGCCCAATTTTTAAATAAATTCAGAATACTTTTGAATTAAATTATAAATTCTCTTAAACATGTGTATCCCTTATCTCCACGCCTTAAACAAATTAAGCAATCACAATAAGTAAGATCTTTTTAAATGTTTTCTAGAAAATATTGTGATCATCAAAAAAGAGAAGATTGCTAACTCAAGAGATTTTTTTATTAGATTTTGATGATTTTTACGATTTATTTTTCAAATTAATTTGATTTAAAAACTTATATTTATTTATTTCTAAAAAAGTATGTGTTGATAACTCATGATAAATGAGTCGACACCGTTTGCCATTTGTACTGACTCTTTGCATCAAATGGGTTGACTCTCAAGTGTTTTGAATAAGAACATTTTGTGTCGACACTTGAACTCAGATGAGTTGACACCAAATCATCCCTCGGGTTCCAAACTTCGGGTTTTTGGGTTGACACCAAAACACTCTCGAGAAACAAAATAAGTTGACAGTACAGAGAAATGGGTCGATACCAGCGTCACAAGTCATTTCTCGATTCCAAGTCGATACAAAATTTCTTTTTGGAAGTAAGAGTTTTGGGTTGACACCAAACGAAGTCGAGTCGACACCAAAACAGCTGAGACTGTCTGAAAGTTTCTGAGTCGACACCAAACGAAGATGAGTTGACTCTAAAGGTCCTAAGACTGACTGTAACTTTCTGAATCAACACCAAACGATTTTGAGTTGACACCAAAGTCTCACTTGAAGATCTAAAGAAATGCACTAGGTCAACACCAAATGATTTATGAGTCGACACCTCTATGTGGATAAGGTGAATGCAGAAATTGGATCGACACCAACGAAGAACTGAGTTGACACAACCACTTGAAGAACCAAGCCTTAGATATTTTGTGTCGACACAAAATGGATTTGAGTTGACACCTACGACAAATTTCAAATCTCGTGCTGGTTCCAACGGTTAGATTTCAGAGCATTTAATGCCTCCACCAACTCACCAATGGTCATTACTTCAGATGGCTATATAAGGAGTAAGTTTTTAGAGCTTCAAAGATGTCACGCCCCAAACACCAGGGTCACGCGAAAGCCCACTAAAAACCGTTTATGAAAATAAGATTTGCAGTTGAAAAATCATCAACTAAAAAATATAAAATATTTGGATAAAAGATCCCCATTGTTCAGCTCTCATAAATAATAAACATGCAGTTCATACATGTATAATTATATCGCCTCAAGGCGTACAAAACTCACCTTCTGAAACAGGCATCACATGTAAAAGTACATGTCAAAACAGGAAACTACTACGAGTCCTCCATTCTCTCACGCATCTAGGTCAACTCCACATGTTCATCTGAAAATGGTTTTACAGCAAAATCTCACACCGTGAGCCAAAATCCAATAGAAACAGACTATAAAACTATAAAGCAGGAAATTTGGAAAGAAGCGATTAAAAGCGAGATTGATTCCATACTTCAGAACCATACGTGAAAACTAATAGATTTGCCACAAGGTAGTAAGCCTTTGGGCTACCAATGGATCTTCAAGAGGAAGATGAAAGTAGATGGATCAATAGATAAGTACAAAGCTAGGCTTGTTATCAAAGGATACAAACAAAAAGAAGGTCTAGATTACTTTGATACTTATTCTCTTATATCCAGGATAACCTCAATTTGCATGATAACCGCTATTGCGGCATTACGAAATCTAGCGATACATCAGATGGATGTAAAAATAACTTTTCTAAATGAAGATTTAGATGAAGAAATCTACATGGAACAACCTGAGAATTTTTCTAGGCCAAAAGAAAAAATTTGTAGGCTAGTTAGAATGTTGTATGGTCTAAAGCAAGCTCTTAAACAATGGCATGAGAAGTTTGACAATGTAGTATTGTCTCATGGGTTTCGAATCAATGAATGTGATAAATGTGTATATGTCAAAGATACTGATGAAGGTTATATTATTCTGTGTCTCTACATTGATGACATGCTCATTGTGGGAAGTAACAACAAAGTTATCCAATCTACTAAATATATGTTGAATTCAAAGTTTGACATGAAGAATATGGGTCTTGCTAATGTTATTATGGGTGTCTAGATCACCAGAACGTTGGATGGTCTTACGTTGTCTCAAACTCATTATGTTGACAAGATTCTGAGGAAATTTAACAATTCTGACACTAAAGTCGCTAGGACCCCGGTGGACATGAGTATCCATTTATCTAAGAATGGGGGGAAAGTGTCTCCCAATTAGAGTATTCTCAGGTCATCGGGAGTCTAATGTACTTGATGAGTTGTACAAGGCCTGATATGGCCTATTTAATAAGTAAATTGAACCGATACATGAGTAATGCAGGGCTTGATCACAGGAAAGCGATAGTTAGGTTACTACGCTATTTGAGATATACTCGTGATCGGGGACTGCACTACACCAGATATCCTGCAGTATTAGAAGAGTACTGTGATGCAAATTGGATATCGGACACGAAAGACTCAAAGTCTACAAGTGGATATGTCTTTCTGCTTGGTGGTGCAACGGTATCTTGAAAATTTTCCAAACATACGTGTATAGCACGTTCTACGATGAAATTAGAATTCATTGCTTTAGATAAAGCAACTGAAGAAGCCGAATGGCTAAGGCAATTTCTAGAAGATGTTTCAAGATGGCCTAGACCTGTGCCAGCTATTTGTATCTATTGCGATAGTCAATCGGTAATAGGTAGAGCACAGAGTCATATGTATAATGGTAAATCTAGATATATACGTCATAGACACAATACTATTAGAAAACTACTCTCAAGTGGAGTTGTCACAATTGACTACGTAAAGTCAAATGACAATATTGTGGATCCGCTGACCAAAGGGTTAGCCAGAGAGTTAGTTGAATGAGCATCGATGAAAATGAGATTAAAGTCTGTGACATAAAAAGGGTATCTTGAAGGAAAATCCATCCTAGATGACTGGATATCTCAAGATCTAGGTTCAATGGGATAACCTAATTGCGTATACCTAGGATAATCACCATGGAGTTTGAGAACTCTTACCTATTCTTATGATGCAGCGGTGATTTAGGAGGTTAAATATTAGCTTTTAATGACTTTTACTGGTGAGCCAGGCTGGTATAGAGAAATATCATTGAATAAAAGTCACCTATGTGAGTATGAAGTGAGGCCGCTTCTTTAAGAATTTGATAAGGTAAAATTTTCGAGAAAATACTTGTAGAACCAGGAAGAGTGTTTTATGGCCAAAACGAACACAACCTTGAAAACGAAAATTTCGTTGTGAAAGTCGTTGTGTGAAGCCTATTATCTCAGTTTACTGCTAAGGTGACACAGTTCAAGGCGGTATTGCCCACTTATTTGCCGATAAATCTGATAAGTTCTCACAAGGGAAGATTCAAGGTTAACCGCAACCTATCCTATGCAAGGACTTTCAGTTGCCTATCTTTCTTGCAGTCAACTTTGTAATCTAGGTTTTTACTCCCGCCAATTTCATTCATGGGGGGAATTGTTGGAAATAGTGAATTCAATTGGCCATTTTCTAGAATTGATTTTTAGCCATTATTCTATATTTGATTTCTGAATTCAATTGGCAATTGAATTGAAAACTTAATTCTAGAATCAATAGCATTCATTGGCAATTGATTTCATATTCATCTATTTTTGTAACCCTCCATGAGAGAAATTTTATATATAAACCTCTTTTGGTATTCTGCAAAGGTGTGGAAAGAGAGAGAGAAAGACAGGCGAGGTGCGTTCGAGTAGCCGATCTTTGGTGGTGTTCCAACATTCGGGTCAACCGTTTTATCCTAGGAGAGCGATGCCGGTGGAGATACCTACAACACCCTTGGTAGGCGGTGAATCATTCTTAAGGAAATTGCGTTTGCAAGACTCGGTTTGTACATTCTGTTCAAGTTATTTTCTGCAGTTTTGTTTTCTATAAATCCAGTTTATTGTAATCATTGAACGTTAATAAACATGTATTTTCTGAGCCACCAAGCGTATCTTGTGTTGCGTTATATTTTTTCCGACACTTCTAATTTAAGGTAATTTTATATTTTTAAGTGTCTTGAAATATCACAAGAGAAGATGGTTAAAAAAAAAAATAATAAACATATTAAAGTTGACTATAAAAAAAAGGGCAATCGGTGAAGCCCCCCTTCTTTTGTTACTTATTCCCAGCCCTGAGTTCAGTCGCCACCCTCCCAATTCCCCATTTCTCGTTAAACCTTTACAGCGCCGCCCAGCCCCTCATTCTTCATTCCCTTTTGCCGCGCAACCTCTTCTCTTCTATATGGTTTTTTTTTTTTTCTTTCATCTTCTTTTAAAGAGGTTCATAGAAATTTTTATTAATTTTTTTCTATCATTTTGGCTGTAAATTATTACATGGAGTCTTAGATTTTTGCGGATAAATCTTGTGTATAAGTGTTTGAAATCCACAATTGTTGAGAGCTGTGAAGCATCTTTTTAGGCTTTTCTAATTATTCGTTTACAAGCCATCAAAGTAAGGGTTTTTGATTTATCTTTTTAATTACAAATGCGATGTATGGATGTGCTTAAACATTTTCGTAATGATTATATTTTATATTTTTTTTGTATAACAAGAACGGAGTTTGTGGGTTTTTTTTTTAAAGATACTCTTTATGTTTATTTTATTACATTTTTGTTCATTTTGTTTAATGTATTTGTGACATGAAGATGACGTAATGATTTGAATCTGACTTGGCTAGTTTAGGTTTGAAGTAAAAAAATGATCTAGAGCAACTAATACCTTGGTTTTGCTTAGCACTCTCGTGAAATTGCTTCAAAGTGAAAAATTGACAATGCTAGACCAATTAAACCGATTGTGGAGTTATTGATGTGAGATTTACATTAAATTATAACGACCATGATAATAATCCATCTTGATTGATAATACCTTCGTTGGTAGCTATTTGTTGGAGTTATATAGTATAGAGTTAATATTTACTTCAATATAAATAATTTGGGCCTAAAAATATTTCCCATTTTTTTAGAGATTTAACTCTAGTATATCTTATTAAACTCATTTTGTGTTATAGAAGTCATGGTAAGGAGACATAACAAATGACACCTCAACTTGAAAAAAAAAAATCGTTAAGAAATAGTATAAGACACTTAATGAAAAGTGAAAAAGTTTTCAAAATAGTTTTGAGAAATTGTGGTTGATACCTAAGGTAGCGAGTTAGATGGTTTGATTTACGAGTTCTAGGCTCGCTACGCAGATGGATTTCTATACTCGGGAGGTTAGTGTCTCGAAGTAGATCGTTACAACTCACTAGTGCAATGGAGTGCCTAAGTGGGTTGGGTGACAGTATACTGCCACTAGGGCACACAGGTCAAGTGGTAAGGAATGGTTGTCTACTCTTTTAGGCGTATATACTCCTCATGGGCGGTAAACTTGGAATGATTGAAAGTTTAATGAAATAAAAATCTAAATTGTTAAAAGTTTATGGATCTAATGAAATGTGACTTTACATACTTTTATTTTGTTTCAGTGGACATATATTATATCTATCTTCTTTTATGCTTATATTTGTTGGTTATTAATAAACTATGACCCCTCTGCTTTGTTCATGTGTTTGAACATTCTAAGTTCTGCTGTACCTCATGAGTAGTTATACTTCTGGAGTTTCTATTGATAACTATTAGAATTCTATTGAGAATTATTTGAATATTAATACTAAATATTAATAATGTAGTCACAACAGCATTTTGATGATTTAAGCTCATTTTTTTTATTTAGTAACGGTAGTTTGGATTAAAATACTTGAATATTTTATTATGTCATTTATGTACGTGGATTTATATTAATTATTGACAATTTTTTTATGTAAATATATGCATAAGAAGTTAGGGTGGATGCCCTAAAGTTTATAATTTTGTTATGGTATTGCTGTTGAGATCTAGGCAGAGCCTGCACATATTACGTTACTTGCGATTATTACAGATTATTTTGTAAATGGTTAGCACTGTTGGGTTATCCGAAAAATAGGAGAGATTCTGCCAAAATTTTCTTAAAAGTTTAATACTTAGAATTTTTTCTAAAAATCTTGGGGCGTGACAATCATATTTTGATTTTATAATAAAGATTAAATTGTTTAAATGTAGGAGGAAGAAGAAGGGTTTGTACCTAATCGAGCACAACTATATATAGCAACTCACACGAAGAATGATGGAATACCGGTTAATGAGACAACAGTCGAGAACATTATAAGTGTTTATCATTTTTTCTCATTAGAAATTAGTATGTTTCTTGATAACTACTCATACTTTCTTTTAGTTTTCATTAATTCAATTAAAATAATGAGTTTTAGAAAAAAATGGAGGAATTATTGAGATCACAACCAAATAGCTCGAAAGAGAGTTCTCATGGATGCATAGTTTGGTCGGCAACTGACATTTATTTTCAAGTAATTGTTAAGTCTGAGCGTAATAGTTGTGTTCGTAGAGTAGGATTTGGCCCCAATCCTAAAAGTAACAACTCAGCTTTTGAAAAATTTGAAAGATTAAGAGTGGCTTCTGAGGAAGAGAGAGCAAAAGACAAAAAAACGATCCGTGAGGTACAACATGCCACACCCCAAACTTTTAAAAAATATTCTAGGTATTAATTTTAATTTTTTTTTAAAAAATTGACATAGTTTCTTTTGTTTTTTGGATAATCTAACGGTACAGTCTTTTGAAAAATAATCTGTAATATAAGCAAGTAATATAATATATGTGGCTCTGCTTGGATCTCAGCAATGATACCACAACACAATTGAAAAATCTCGTTTAATAGATTAATTTTCACTAATCGATTTAATTAAAGAAGTTAAACGCTACAAATAAACAAACAATCACTCTAACAAGAAAAAAAATCAACTACATACGAGACACGACAATTTTTACGTGAAAAATACCAAATCGACTAAAAATCACGAGATCACTCCAGGTGTAGGAGAATCAAACACTAAAATAAAGTGTTGGTTACAAGAGAATCTTACAGCCCCCGTTGACTCCTCAACCTATAGTAATAAGAAACATAAGTCTCGGTATTTTCACTTTGCTTCAACGCTTGTGCAGTGATCTTGTTAAAAGATGCAAAAATCGAGAGCTGGCATTGATCGCTCGATGGACCGACCGAGCAGTTTGTTGAGCAGTCTGGCATCGCGAATAACTTTTTGATTGTTTCCTGTTCCTATTTTGATGCACTGCAATATCAAACCATAACTCCAAAAGATCAAGTGTTAAAATATCAACGAATAAAATATAAATAATTTAAAATTCAATTTGTCACAGATTTGCTAAATTGAAAACGAATTAGACCACGGATAAAATTCCTAATAATCTCTCCCTTTGGCAATTATGTAACAAAACCCAATACGACAAATTATTTAATTAAACAAGCTAACAAAATGATACAACGACTGAAAAAATGCATACACGACACAACCAATACTTTATTACTAAACACAAATAAAACAGATACCCCCCTCAAACTAAACTCCAAAAAAAAATGAACTCTCCATCAACCAAGAACTTAAAAAAAATTAATACTCGCCCTTAACTAAGCCTTTATCTCCCAATTTTTTATCACGAATTGACAAACATATAAAAAAACATTTTGAGTTGGGAACAAGATTAAAAAATAAGTACTTGACTCATGCACATTGTTATACACTTAAAATTACAAACTCTAGTCAAATTGATCAAAACACACACAGAGTCCAACATAATTTATGTTCATATATGGAGGAACAAAAATCATAGTAGATTTATATGAAACAGTGTGTGTGTGTGACTTAACACGATTTTAGACTCCAAGATCAAATCTTATATGGAATCTATATGGTTGAGTCATATTTATTTATTAGTAATTAAGAAATTCACAAAATCAAACCAATTTTGACTCAATTTATTTTGTAGGATAATTCCCCCCCTCAATTAAATACTGCAAATTTTTCTTTCTTTTTTCTCTTTCTATTTTTTTCTCTTTTTTTTTTTGGTTTCCTTTTCTTTTCTTTTCATGCTTTCATTGGCAGCTTTCAACTAATACGAACAAAAAACAAGATTCGCATAGGTAGCCATTTCCTCAACCCAAAAATACAGAAACAAAGGAAGGAGGAAGTTTAACTATTAAGTTCATGTGGATCGCCACTATGCGGTTATTTTGTGACAACTTAAGAATACTGAAAAATAAGAAAGTTTGATCCCATAAAAAAGTTTGATCCCAAGTTCGGAGGATCTCTGCATTTATCAGTATTCAAGTGTTGTACAAAATATACTCATATCTGAATACGTTCTAAGCCACTATGAGCTAAGTTAACTAGAAACATGTGGTATGTATTTAATCTTAATGACGAAACATTAGAATTTAAACCAAATAAAATAATGCACAGAAGTTGTATTCAACCCTTAATGAAGTTTCCCACAATTTTTTAAAATTTTTTGTACTTTTTTTCGTATTTTTAATATACGACTCTAAAAAACAAAAAAAGAAATGACTCAAATAAAAAAAATAAAAAACAACTCAAACAACCAAACCAACCAAAACTAAGGATTTCGACTAGCTAAAAGGCAGTCTAAATCACTTTTTCTAACCTAAACTTTATTGATTTTCAAAGGCACAGGTTTAGGGGTAAAAATTAAAGTTCTCCTAGGTTGATATGGCATGACAAATCTAGAGCTATATTGCTCAATCAATCCAGTGCAGTGAAGTCTAATGTGTCCATTTATTCTACAATGATGACAAATAGACACAAACTTTTGATACCTTTTCAATTTCATGCAATCAGGATGTATATGACCAGTAATACTACAATGATGACAAACTAGGATAAATTTAGCTGCTCTTACCTCACCATGTAAATTGGTGGATTTACCTGTCTGATTTCTCCACTTTCCATTGCTTTTTACTGAATAACTAGCGGTTATTCTTTTTGAGCTAATTCCTTTGGCAGTTTTAGCATTCACAAACTTTGGCGCAAATTTGGCTAGCCAACTTCTTTTTTTCTTTGTACTATTTTCTTGATGAAGTATCAGCAAATTCAAGTCCATACCTATCTGACATAGTCTTCTGTAGTCTAAGCATGTCATCAAATGCCTTAGAACTTGTATTCAATTTCTTAAACGTAGTTTGAGCATTTAATAGATCTTTTTCAAGAACTTCAATCTTGGTTTTACTAGTTTCACTTAATTGAGATGGGTCGTTTCTTTCTTTTTCACGCTTGCTCAGTTTTTTTGCACAAGATCTCTCTATCTGATTTTAGTTTAACAACCAGTACTTGAGCTTCAGTTAGCTCCTTCTTAACACTATCTTTTTCTTTTTCTTTTTCACACAGTTTGAACTTATTAATCAATTTACAATTCTATTTGGTCTATAAATAGCTCTCTTTATAAAGCTTGTTGCAGAGCTTTTCTATTCTCAGTGTCACTAACCTCTTCACCATTTTCTTTACCCGAATCAATTTTTTCTTCACATGAGTAACTTTCTTGAACAGAGCAACAAAGGCAATAACATTCCTATCTCCATAATTAGGTTCCTTCTCATCACTCGTGTCGGGTTCACTCTCGTCATCCTAAGTGACAGTAAATTCTTTTTGTTTCTTTCTAAGAAAGATCAGGCATTCTTTAGCAATATGTTCATGTCATTTGTATTCATAGCATTGCATTTCAGAAAATTGGCCTTTCGACCATTTTTTAATAAAATTGGACGTATTTCTTTTATTTTTTCCTTCCTGTGCCTCTTTTGTGATTTCTTCTCCTACTTTGGCATTTTATTACTTTTTAAAAACTTTTTAAACTTTTTCACAAAGATAGCCATTATTTCAGGATCTAAATCATCATCCAAGTCATTTGCAGAACTTTGAGCAGTAGAACACGCCAAATTTTTGGAAGCCTTTTTATTTTGAATCAACTCATAGGTTTGCAAGTTTCCAACTAAACTTTCAACAGAGATAGAGTCAATGTGTTTACTTTCTTCTATTGCTGTAATTTTTGGTTGAAAACGCTCGGGTAAGGATCGAAGAATTTTCCAAACAGTTTTAGAATTTGGAATTTTTTCACCAAGATGAAAAAATGCATTCATAATGTCACTTAGATTTGAGTAAAAATCGTCAAAACATTCATCATCTTTCATATGTAGAGTTTCAAAATTAGTTGTGAGACGTTGAAATTTTGAGATTTTTACAGTATTAGTTTCTTAATGAGTGATTTGAAGAATATTCTATACTTCTTTAGTCAAGTCATACGTACTAATTATGCGAAACTCATCTTGTGTGACTTACTAAAGATAACATTAATGGCTTTGCCGTTCTGGCTTGCATTCTCAAAATTAGCTCTGTCCCATCTAGTCACAGGCTTCGGGACAGTTTCTTCATCAATAGCAATGGTGGGAGACTTGTAACCCTCAACAATGGAAAGCCAAACACGTTCATCAATTAATTTTAGTAAAACCTTCATTCTTACTTTCTAAAAGGGGTAATTAAGGCTATAAAGAAGGGGAGGTCTACTAGTCGATGCGCCTTCTCTTCGAAAATTTATTATTGCAAATCAGTCAATGGATTACACTATAAAAGAAATTTAAAATTTTTTAGTGACCTACTCTGATATCAATTGAAAAATCTCGTTTAATTGACTGATTTGCACTAATAGATTTAATTAAATAAGCTAAATGCTGCAAATAAACAAACAATCTCACAAACAAAAAATAAATCAGCCACACACGAGACACGGTGATTTTTACGTGAAAAATTCCAAATTAGGTAAAAACCACGCACCACTCCGGGTCTAGGAGAATCAAGTACTAAAATAAAGTATTGGTTACAAGAGAATCTTATAACCCCTGTTGACTCCTCAACTTATGGTAGTAAGCCTACTCTTGCCGAATCCACGTGTACCAACTCAATGCTTGACTGTCGCTGGAACCCACCACCAGACTTCAATGCTGACTGAATCCTCCACTAAACTTCAAACTCTTCAGAATTCACCCAAGAGACTCTACGAACTTGAACAAATCATTGAAGATTTGATTGACTTGATGATTGGCTTGAATGAGCAGAAACTAAAAGATCATCAAGTTGCTGACTGGCTTGATAGCTTGTTAATTAACTTGGGAAGACTCCTTGACGGCTAGGGTTTTGAATATCATATGGAGACCCCATAAAAGAAACCCTAGCAACCCTTATATAGTCCTTCGCCCAAACCCTGGCTGAACATCAGCAATTAAAAATTGTCACGTGCCTGTGCAGTAGTCCTGCAGAAAGATGCAGAAATCGAGAGTTAACATTACCGCTCGATGGACCGCTAAGCGGTCTGGCACCGCGGGCAGCTTTTTGATTGTTTTTTATTCCTGTTTCACTACACTGCAATATCAAAGTACAACTCTAAAAGATCAACTGCTAAAATATCAACGAATAAAATATAAATAATTTAAAAACCAATTTGTCACAGATTTGCTAAATTAAAAACGAATTAGATCAGGGTCAAAATTTCTAACAACAACTATAGATTTTAGGCCATCCAATCTAATTTTTCATGCATAAATCTACATCTCAAATTGCAAATAAAAAACATAAATCCATATACATAAATAACAACATAAAGTAATCAAGTACGTTAATTCAAACAACTTCGATGAACTAGTCATACAAAAACATTTATTATTATCACCTACATCAAAAGAACTAAAACAAAGGACATCAAAACAATACTTTGACTATATGATTAATATTCAAACACTTATAAGAAAAAGCTCTAGAAGTGCAATGAATCATAAAGTACAATAGAACATGAAATGTCTAACCACGTGAACAAATCAGAGTGGTCAATATTTATCAATAACCAATAAATATAAGTACGAAAGAGATAGATGAAATATATGCCAACTGAAACAAAAATAAAATAAAAGTGTGTAATATCCATTTCATTAAATCCACAAATCTATAATAATTTTCAAACTTAATTCATTAAACTTTCAATCAATTCAAAATTAACCGTGCATGAGAAGTATGATACGTGATAGAGAGTAGACAACCATCTCTTACCACTAGACCAGTGTGCCCACTTAGGCACTCTATTGCACTAGTGAGTTGTGACGCCTACTTTCGAGACACTAACCTCTCGGGTATAGCAACTCACTTGCGTATGCAGCGAGCCTAGAACTCGTGAATCAACTCATCTAAGTCACTATTTAGGTGTTAACCACAAATTCCTCAAAGCTATTTCGATAACTATTTCACTTTTCATTAAGTGACTTGTATATTTTCTTAAAATAAATTTAACACTTCCACTAATTCAAGATATTGGTACATAGCATATAAATATATCCAAGTCAAATATTTTGCATCCAACTATATATATCAAGAAAATTTACATATATGAGGTTTCATACAATTGTAGGCAATTTACATATTTCAATAAAATTTACTTAATTTGTAGCAATTTAAGTTACTGTGGTAAAAAGTTAACGAATAATACATAAAATATAAACAATCATCCATCTTAAGATAATAATATATTTGTATTTATATATATTTTTTGTTAAAAAGAGATAATTCAAAGTTCAATACATTCAATTTATTACTAATTAATCATTTTAACGAAACACAACAACACAATCTAAACTAAGAACCCAATTCATTCTTTTAATTTTACAAAAATTAAGCACAGGTAATTCAACTTTATGCCAAATTATAGATTTAATCACTACAAAAATATTTATCATATTCATACATCCCATTTATAAGTAAAAACAAAAAACAAAAACCTACTATTGGTGGCTTGTAGGACATGGATTAGAAAATCCTTGAAAAAAGCTTCAAGGTTTAACATGGTATGTCGCGCCCCAAATTTCGGGTCACGCGAAAAGCCTACAAATAACCAACAAACTGCTCAAACCCAACCAGGATGAAAAATCATTAGCCAAGACAAGCCTAAATCCTTTGTAAAACGTACAACTGAGGGTTTATTTAATTTAAAAGAGTAGCCCATAAAACTACGATTACGACCCCACGAGCCAAGCTTTTAAAACAAAATATCCGTTTTGAGTAACGAAAATTCTTTTAAAAAGATGTGTAAACCGTTCTAAAATCCCCCTCGAAGCCTAAGAGTTTATATGAAGCATAAAACCATTTGAAAATTCTTTTTGTAAACCGTTAAACCCAGCAACGAAAAGCGTAGTAAGAAACTATAGAAAACAACAACTAACCGATGGTTCTCTCGAAAGCAATAAAGTATGCATGCATCCATAAGAATATCATATGCTTTACAACATGTAACATCAAAACATGAAACATATACAAAAGGTATAAGCTACCTATCCCGACAAAACACAAGTCTTGTCGTCAGCCACCTCCGGTCACCTCAAGATTAACCTACAGGACCATATTCACCTGAAAAAAGTTTTTAACAAAAATTCTCACCACGTGAGCTGAAGCCCAATAGAAACAGACTAAAAAGCCGTAAATCAGGATATGCAATGTGAGACGCTGTACCATTTTGATTTTTGATATATACGCATGTTAGGTGTTTTGACGCCTTTTTAGCTGTTTCGCTTTAATATGCCTATATGAGTTTTGATGTATGATTTGGTAAGTTTAAGCATGCAGGGTTGGTCCCGGGGGCTGCAGGGAGTTATGGTACAAATTTTGAAAATTAAAAATATATATATATATATTTTGGAGGCCTATAAATATCTGGAGTTAGATATTTTCAAAAGATATTTTTAAAACTTAACTTCTAAGCTTCCTCCATTTTCTCTCTGCTTTCTCTCTAACTTCTCGGGGGCCCGGGCCTTGGTTTTTAACGGACAAACAGTCGATCCTTGCTATTGGCCTCGTGGTCTACGCATCTATCCGGACAGAATTTGATTTCGACGAAGCTCGAATTTGTACGTAGATCGAGGCGTCTAGTTTTTGGCCCAACGAGGTAGGATCTCAGATTCTACTGCTGTATAAGAGTGTAATATGTAATTTTGTACACTTCTACCGCTTAAAAATGCATGAAATTTGATTTTATGTTTTAGACCTGGTTTTTTATTTAAAATTGTTTTTCGGCATTTTTGGTGGATGGAAGTGTATTTTGAGGGTTTCCTTTCGAGGTTTTGGCGCGAAGCTTGGGTGTGTTGATGTTGGAGGATGTTTGGGGGCTTGATTTGAGGTTTGAAAGCAAAAACATGCAAAAACTGTAGCTCAAAAACACTTTCTAGGTGAGTTCAGTCGATTGAACTCGTGAGTTCAGTCGACTGGATCATCATGCTATGAGTTCAGTCGACTGGACCTCGGAGGTCAGTCGACTGAAATTATTTTTGTTTTGGTCCTTCTTTTCCAGTGAGCATTTCAGTCGACTGGGGGCTTGGGCCAGTCGACTGAATCCCTGTGTGAGTGCTTGGTGTTGGTTTTGATGGTTCGGGTGGTTTGTCTGGGTAATGGATGGTTTGCAAAGGAGGTTTTTACAAAAACCTTTGAGAGAAACGTGTTTACCGGAGGTTAGGGGCTAGCCCTTGGGGTTGAGGCTCACTTTATAAAACATTTTGATAAAAATATGTTTTTACATGTTTTGGTTTGATCTCCATGGTTTCATGGATTGGATCTCTTGCTTATACATGTGCTGTATAACTACTTTTGGAGAAAATATTTTGAAATATTTTGTTGATCTCCATGTTGATGGATGGATCTGTATACATGTATAATGTATATTTGTAAAAAGATTTTGTAGTTGATGCTACAATTCGGTTTTTTGAAGATTATCTAGATGTACTGGGATGACGAGTATTTGGCACGAGTTACCCTCGGTGAAAGTCTGGAAACGTGCGTAGTGTAGGTATCTTTGTTATCCTTTGGGGTAGTTCCCGTAAAGAAGGTCGGTTTGGGTGCTTTTATTCCTCGGGTTGTCGGACCCGTAAAGTCAGCATTTACGTCGTGGTGCTCCATATAGAACTTGTCATTATCTAGCAGGTCTCAAATGATTCAGGACTAGATAATGGGCAGGAGTGTATAGTTGTTACCTCTATCCCCTTGTGATGGAGTCGGTACATAGGATCATATTCTTCTTCTTTTTCACGATGGTACATTCCGTGAGGGAATAATATTTTTGAATACTGTTTTTTCTTAACTATGGTTGGTTATTTTCAATATTTGCATTCCATGATTTGAAGAATGAAAACAGGGTTTTATGTTAATAAAATCATTTTGGGAGACTTGTGTAGCCTGATGGAAAAACTTGGGGTTTGTGAAAAACCTTTTTGGGTTGTGGTTGAGTTTAGCTCCCACTCATATGGTTGCATATCTTCCTGCTTTACAATTTATTATCTATTTCTATTGGGCTTTGGCTCACGGGTGAGAATTTTTTGTAAAATCATTTTCAGGTGATGCTGTGGATGAGGAGTAGCTTTGGTGGTGCCCGCGGTGGCGGAAGACTTTTATAGCTTTCCTTTTTGGTATGCCTGTTCCTGAAGGCAGGTTTTATACGTCGTAAGGTGATATACTGTATGCATGTTGGAACTACATGCCTTTTTTATATATGAGAGATACACTTTGCTGGGTATTCCATTCGTTTCAACAGATGGATTTCAATGTATGAAAACCTATATTTTCATATAACATGGATGTTTGGTAAATTTTCACGTGACCCCAGATTTTGGGGCATGACAACTTGGTATCAAAGCTCTGGATTCAAATACCTAAGAGCCATAGGAAAAGGGGTTTATCACCTGGTGAGGTTGACTGCGTATGGTTGCTTGCATGTGTTTAAATGTTAATTTATAATGTGTTAATAGCTTTCTCAGCATGAGGGTTATGTATATGTGGGTATGGAGGTTGAATCTCAGGATTGATGAGTCTTGCCTCAGGTCGTTTGGAATAACAAGTTTTGAAGCCAAGTTAGAAACTCGTTTGGCCGACGTGTTTTTTAGCAGAAAATCTGAATAGGTTATCCAAATTGACGAGTCTATCTTGTTAGTTCTCCTCGGTATGTGAGACGTATTTGCATAATCTTATGTGGTTATGTGATAGCATGATTATGTGTTATGTTTCGTAGTAGCATGTTGTAGGAAAGCTTATCATGTTATACTGCTTCCTATAGAATTATGTCCACGCAGGGAGTGTGGGAACGGGGTCGTGGTCAAGGCCGTGGCCGAGGGCGTGCTTATGCTTCTGCTCAGGTACCAGAAGAAGGAAACATTCTTGCCCCACAGGAACAAGTGGGTGGTACTGATGTTAGCGGCGCTGATGTCGTCCAAGAGATGTTGGCCACTATGAGAGCTACAGCAGAATCGACCAGGGCTAGTGTGCGGGTTCCTGAGCCAAGGGCTTTTATAGCTATGCGGGAGTTTCGGCGGTTGGATCCTCCGACCTTTTCTGGGGAGCCGAACCCCAAACTTGCTACTGAGTGGTTGGAAGTGGCCACTACGATCTTCGATACTTTGGATATCGAGGAGGATGCGTTGCGTGTGAAGTTGGCATCGTTCCAATTGCGGGAGGATGCTAGAGAGTGGTGAAAGTTCGCTAAGACCACGGTGGATGACACGTGGGTTGCTTTCACTAGAGTCTTCTTGGAGAAGTATTTCCCTAGATCTTTAAGGGATACTTACCGAGAGGAGTTCCTCTCTCTTGTTCAGGGAAACCTTTTTGTGGTCCAGTATGAGGCCAAGTTCGCAAAACTGTCGTGGTTCGCACCTGAGATGGTATCTACATAGGAGTTGAGTACTCGGAGGTTTGAGAGGGGACTTTGACCTGTTATTTAGGATAAAGTTGTAGCTTTGGATGTGGAGGTGTACATCAAGCTGGTGGAAGCTGCTATCCGGGTCGAGAACTGGTTGGTAGATAGCCGCAGGATTAGAGAGAGTAGGAGCCAGCAGGGCAGTGGAGATACACAGTTCCAGAGGCGCGAAAAAAAGCACCAGAGGTCGTCTGGACCTAGTTCTCATGTTGCTGGATTGTATCAGCAGCATCGTCTGCACCTACACTTTCAGTGGCCTCGACAGGAAGTCCAAAGCAGATAGGGTTGATATGTTATAGATGCGGACAGCTGGGGCATTGTTCAGTTGAGTGTCAACAGAACAACCAGGCTCAAAGTTCAGCGCCTGTCCAGTCACAGGCGAGGGACCCACCTATCTGTTTTGGGTGTGGTCAATCCGGGTATATTTACAGATCCTGTCCCAGAGAGGAAAATGTTAAGGGAGCTACAGGAGCGTCAATTGCTTCATCTGTACAGAGACGACAGGCTCTGCAGCAGCCTAGGGCTCAGACGTCTAGGTTTACAGAAGGAGGTGCTTCAGCTCAGTTAGTGAGGCAGCCATTGACTCAGGGTTATGGTGGGAAAACTAGACTGCCGCAGGCCAAGGCTTACGTTCTTGCTGATCGCAGTGCTTCCAAAGCACCAGTTGCATCTGATGCTGCTATTACACCAGCCATGATCA
>JAULJZ010000002.1:324004-349924 GCA_032270985.1 Heliamphora pulchella | reverse complement strand
AATATTTTGGCATGATCATATGAGGATATGTCCGAAATTAATTCTGATATTTTTCAACACTATATCCCTTTGTATTCCGATGCGAAGTCAGTCAAACAGAAATTGAGAAGGATACGGCCAGAATGCGCACTAAAGATCAAAGAAGAAGTCACCAAGCAGATCAACGGTGGATTCCTTATGGTAATTGAGTACCCGAAGTGAATGGCCAACATTGCGCCGGTCTTGAAGAAGGATGGACGCATCAGAGTTTGTGTAGATTTTCAAAATCTCAACAAGGATAGTCCGAAGGACGACTTTCCACTACCACACATTGACGTCTTGGTAGATAGCACAGTGGGACACGCTCTTTTATTGTCTATGGATGGCTTCTCTGGGTACAATCAGATTTTAATGGACCCTAAAGACAGAAAAGATAACATTCACTACACCGTAGGGCACCTACTGTTATCGCGTGACACCGTTCGAATTGAAGAATGTAGGGGCAACCTCTCAAAGGGTTGTAACTACCTTGTTGCATGATATGATACACAAGGAAGTCGAAGTGTATGTAGATGATATGATTGTAAAGTCCAAAGATCGAGACGGCCATATCATAGCACTACAGAAATTTTTTTGAATGGATCAGGAAGTACAAGATGCGGCTCGACCCACAGAAGAATAGCAAAAGAATCGAATGGAAGAGCTTCTCTTATTCAATGAAAGAAGACTACAAATTCTGTTCCACATACAAGGGTATCAAAAGAGGATAGCCAAAACGTTCAACCAAAAACAAAAGTCAAGACCCGGGACCTAAGAGAAGGTAACTTGGTTCTTAAGAAAATCAAGGCTCATATTTTTTATCCAAGGGAAAAGTTCAAGCCAAATTGGGTCAGACCGTATTTGATAAAGACTATTATGACCAGTGGTGCAGTAATTATCATGGATCTGGATGGCAATATCTTCTCCACTCCAGTTAACCTTGACTAGCTTAAAAAGTACTACTCTTGAGAGAAAAATAAAGATAAAATAAAATCTCACTGAGTTAAAAATCGAAAAGGCAATCCAGGTAAAAGTTAAAGGAGCCCACAAGGTCGAAAATCTAAAAGGGCGACCTCAACATAAGTTAGGGCATCATAAAATAAGAGTGTCAATACCCGAGAGTAAATCAAGCTCGAACTACGTCATTGCCTGATTCCACTTTCTTGGGATACGTAGGCAGCTTCTTTCAAAGAAGTCTGGCCACTTTCTTTGTTTTAGCCAATTTTGAATCTGAGTAATAATCAATGCAAATTTATCTTTGAGTTCTAATAATAAAGTAGTTTAATTGCAAGAATCGAAAAACTTTAAACAATTGAGAACCTTTTTCAGATAAACGTGAAATTTTTTATTATTTCAGCTACGATCACAAGGTTTTGAAAATAAAGGACGGGCACGCAAGTCCCAAACTCTAAATAAAGAAGAAAGTTACAAAATTCTAAAAGCAAAACAGATCTCTCAGATCTTCATTCTCTTTTGCTACTTGTTGTTTTTCCTCTTCTTTGTTTTTGCTCTCTTTTTTCTGAACCTTTGTACTCCTCGAAGAGATCAGTGTGGGATAGCTCCTGCATCTCCAATAGTGAACGAGATGGCCAAGCCTCCTGATACCGTGCCAGGAATGGGGCCTGAAGGGAAGATGAATACATACGACCCCGTACGCCATAAAATATTATTTGACCTCGACCAAACTGCCTCATGATCCCGTGTGGATAGTAGAAGGTAGATAGCTGTAGACCAATCAGCAAGACATTTGGATGGTTCATAGTGGTCAAAGTCATAAAAGGGATCTGCCACTAGGTGCATTGCCAAGTTCTTCTAGTCAGCGAAGAAAGATACTGTCTCTAAGCCACCTCGATAGTGCATATCGGGTAAAAAGAACAATAGACAAAAGCAGCAGCGTTGTGCCCATCTGAAGCCAGTTTCTACACAAGATTTACCTTATCTATCAGTCAGATCTGAAAAGAGAGAAAAGAAGTAAGAATCGAGAGAAATAAGCAAAATGAGAGATATGTGGGAAAATAAAGAGAGTGAAAAAAGGAAAGAAGAGTGATAAAATTCGAGAGAAATCAGCAAAAGGAGAGAAGAGGGGTAAAATTCGAAAAAAATCGACAAAAGAAGAGAAGGGTGAAAAAAAAAGAGATTTGAGTTTTAAGAGAAGAATTCTATGGTATAAAACACAAATAAAAACAACTTTAAACTGTGAAAGAATGTCCCAAAACTCATCCCATAAGTTTCTTACATAATTACATTCATCCCAAGGCTATACAATTTCATAATTCTTCTTAACCTTCCAACTAAAATCATAAAATCACAAAGTATTAAGCTTAGTTACAAAATCCAATCTTCCAACGTGGATGCACATTGTTCCCATTAATAACCAAAACACACAATAGACTCATGACTTCAAAATATCCTGAACGAAACATTCGAAAAAAAATGCCAATCCAACATCAAGGCATGGATCTTTCACCGTCACTTGAAAAATGGTTAAATAAACAACATGAACCGAAACTCGTACAAAATTTGACTAACCGTGAATAAGAGTGTAATATGCAACGGTGGTTATGTGAGCGTGATAACATTTATATAGAAGTATCTATGTAGATGTTCAAAGGAACCTTAACAAATTTTTAAAGAAAGCAAAGGTCTCACATAACTAGGTTTTTTCTCAAAAATCTCTGCAAGTCCTCGTTGATTCAAATTTCAAACAATATCAGAATAGTTCACATTTGATCATAATATCTCAAATTCTCATGTATTTCATAGTATCTCAACAATTCAAGTTCTCCAGAATATATCAACAATCATAAGCCAATAGTTTCAATTAGCTACTGACTCTAGGCGGCAATTATAAGCTCTCGTGCAATTATCCTCGATCTGGCTACTCAAGACCCAATATGAAACCATAGGTTTTATCATTTACCCTAACAACTGCACTTCTTTACGATTTCATGTGGGAACCGCGCACACTTTTATAGGGATTAACCCGATGGGTTTTGCACGCGATCTTACGTAAGTTTTTTAATTTTCACCGTAGAGTTAATCAAACCCAAACTAATTCCACACGTTATCTCAGTACTTTAATTAAACCACCTCTAATCCACATACCATAATCAAATAATCCCATTAACTAAATTTAATCCAAAAACACCAAATCCTAATGGTTAGCTCATCTAACAATTCCCAATTTACGTAAATGATTCAATATTATCATAAATTGCTCCAATCACAAGCCATCCTCATTAAACCCATTTATAACTTCTCAATTTATCTAGGGTTTCATCAAACTTCATAAATTCCATGATTCATCAATAGAACATGTAATAACTTGATTTTCACATAAATTAACTCCATTAATTCCCAAATATACTCAAGAACCATTTCGATTCATCCATGATTTCCAAAAAGTTAGGATTTTAAGTTAAAATCTCTAAAATTTAAGACAACACAAATAAAATAAAGTAAATCTATGGCATAGATCACAAATATTCAAGCTTAGTTAAGAATTCTACCTCTAAAGTCGAAAAATCCCAAAAATTTTACTCCCGTGAGAAACTCGAACTCGCCAAATTCATGATTCGCTTGGTTGTGCACGTAGCCCTCGTTGAGGGCAACAATCTTTGTCTTGGTGATTTTGCCTAACTCCATTCCTAAGGCTATCAATTTTTAAAGAGAATGGTGGAAGGGATTGAGCTCTCTCTCTCTCTCTCTCGTGAAGCTAAAAGAGAAAGAAGAATTAGGAAAGAAGGGGCTGCCCGGTGGGGAAGAGAAATTGGGTTTTGGCACACAAAGCTTTTTCTAGAAGCTACTCCCCAACTTAAGTCACCAATTTTTGCCAAAATTACCAAAATGCCATTGAATTCTCAACAAGCAGTTAAACCATGAAACAATCTCCAATATACACCGAAATTAATATTTTGGATTCAAAATAATTAAGAAAGTTATATTTTTAAATTATATCGAAATTTAAAAATATCCCCGAATTAAATTTCCCAAGTCCCCGTTCACAAAAAATATATATAACACGTGTCAATTAAAACCACAATTTCACCCAGTTTAAATAATTAGAAAAACTTTTAAATAATACAAGTAATTAAAATAAATAAAATTAATTAAAACATACCTGGTCTCTACACTACTTGTGTTTATAGGCTTTGGTTGCATATCTTCAACAAAGTGAAAGCTTATATTGTTATTATATTTGTGAAAATGTCTCAAGGGAATTGTCATAGTTTATCATATGTCGTGTATTGGTACATGCATAGTTCGATTCTATGTGCAGTTGCATTCTCGACTTATGGTTGAACCATTTACATTTTTGGCCATGCTATGCCATGAGTCGTACCCCATCTTGAGACGAATGCTCATTGAATACCGCCATGGTTGGGAGCGCTGGTGAACAGGAACATAACATATGAGAATGTAATATAGCTATTCTGCTATTCTACAATGAATAAGGGGATGTCCCTTTTAAATTTCTAGAAATCATGATATCCTAGACTTTGGTTTAACGCTGGGGAAGGCATCACTCAATCTTTAGGTGGGCGGTCGAAGATTAGCCTAATCAGGCTGACCTAACCCATACTGTTGTGATCTGGGATAAAACAATCGGGTATAAAACTGGGCATTACAGTCATTATTTCACAACGAGGGTCAATCGTGATGGTTTTAGCGTTCAATTTCCAAAGAAGTCTAAATCTTGTAGATCCTCGGTGGATCAATCTTCGGTTGTCATTATGGTCGGAATGGTTGCATGCACGATGCATTTTTATTAATACACTGTTATAAATTACCTGATACCTATAAAATGTCATCTTGATATGCTATTACTACCTTGCTGTGCAAATTATTTGGAAAACCATGTTAGAGTTATTGATATTAGAAAGGTAGGGTTTTTGAGTTTCTTATGGGCATCGCAACTCATAACGTTTCATGCCAGGTAGCGAAATGGAGTTTTCTGGTGAAAATGGAGGATTCGCGGACCAGACAGAGTACGATCCATCCTTCAAGTTCCAAACTTTATTTGGCTGCCTCTCTTCTTCTCTTATTCTCACAATATATGGAAATCCCTAAAAGACTGAATGATATCTATGACATGCGTACTGGTGGCTAGGGTTATAATGGCACATATATATATATGCTACAACAGGAATTTAAGGAGTAAATAAGACGCGGGCTTCTTATGTAATTAGAAAAATTTACTTCAAGATTAAAGCAATTTTTTAAGAATATAAATTACAATTTATACTACTAAAGAATCGTAATTGCACTCCCGACCTTATTTTCAAAATTGAACTTTCGAGTTTCTGCTATTAAATATTTATTGTTCTCCTTACATTAAGATTATAGATACGCGTCAATTAAATTAAATTATTAATAATTATATTTAATCGACTTTTTTCATAACTTTTTAAGACATTTCGCTTAACTTAATTGATATGTCGAATTATAAAATCTATCTGTAAGGTTTGACATAATCAAAAAATTTATAAACTTTCTTAAGGAAGTATCATCAATCTCTATCCCGGGAGGTGGATTCTGTCAATAATTAATATCCACTATATACGTAATGTCGTTATTTAATTCACCAAGAATATTGACCTATAAAAGATCGCACCCGCTAATGAATCAAAACAACGAACACTAAATATACGTATCTAATAACTATTTCAGGATTAAGAACATAAGCACTCATAATAACTACGGCGTGCGAATTATTTTATATAGTCTGTTGAAAAATAATTACCCCAACGCGGTTCTCTTCAATACACACAAAATGTACTAGCACAATTAGTCGGAACTATAGTTGGAACTATATCATTCTTCGTAATCAAGATAGATCTTCTAAAATATTGTGTTACAGTTGTACCAATTGTGTGTCCAATTTCATATAAGATGTGAATCAAAAACTTATTTTCTACAAGAACCGATATTCTAATTTTATGTGTGTAAACCAAACTCTACATAACAAATTAACTACTATGTAAAATAAAAGACATCTATGCACAATATTAAATAAAAAATGTAACGCAAATATTACTCATACAGATTCTCATTAAAATGAAAAAATAGATTTTATTAATAAATAAAATCAATACGAAAATCTCAAGGAATGATTTTTAGTATACAATCTTAATAATATCCGCCCTTGTCCTTTGGATGTCATTGTTGGATACTTAATTCAACTAAGATAGACATCACTGAGGTTGAATGAGCACTTTTTGATCGATAGACTTGGTCCATGCTTATTGATCAGGGTTAAGATGATTCTTACGGTTATAAGGACATAGTATAACCTAGTTTAATCAACCTTAATGAAATTAAAGGAACCATCATCATAAAGCTTATCATGTATATCCTTTCTTGGTACTTGGCAAACTATTTAACATATTGTTCTTCAAAACACTTGCATATATATCTATTTCTACTTGGCATTATAGCTCATAGTGTTTCATGCAAGATTTTGATGAGCTGAACGAGACCGTTGTCGTTTAGGCAAAGGAATTTGTGGAACCCTGACTCACTTGAGCCCTTTTGTAGTTTTTTTTTTGGGCATCTTAGCCTCTCCTTTTTTGGAATATTGTATTAAGGACCTTTTACCTTTGCGCTTCATTTTTCTATGAGGGTGTAATATTTTTACTTTTTGGTACGCTTTAGTTTACTTTAATAGTTTGTTTTTGTCTTTTTGGCAAATATAGTTTTTTTGTCGCTGTAAATGTTATTCGAACTTTGAGACGTCACAATTATATATTAGTGTTCATTACAATAATCCATTTTATACAAGAAAAAACATCATAGAGAAGAAGACTATTTAAGAGAAAGTACAATAAATTTTAATTACTATACACCCAGTGAGTTATATTTTAAAGCACTCTCTTAGTAATGTAACGATAAGCTATTAATAGTTCTACTATAAAGTATATAGGACTAAGATATATTATCATCCTAATGAAGTGTTTTGTTTTAATGTTGAACTATATCATAATAGTTTGTAAATCAAATATGCAATTACAATGTAATCGATGTAATTAAATGTCACTTTAAAAGTTTATAAAATATTATTTACACATAACTAATAGTACATGCAAATAAATAATTATTTATATTCAAAAAGTAAAGAAACATAACAATACATGTAATAAAAAATAACATTATTAACAGCACTGCAAATGAAACTATACAAATAACGAAGACAAATTCAATTTACAATAGTTAAAATTAATACAAACTCAAATAACATATGACAATTAAAGAAAATTAATTTATCTCGAAACTTCTCTAAGAAAAAGCTATGTTACAACATTAATTTGTAGAATCTTTTTATTGGACTTAAAAATAAGAATATATATTTATACTATTTGTTAGTTCTAGGCAACCTAAGAGGGGGATGAATTGGGTTTTAAAAATTAAATAACAATTTTAATAGATTTTTTGAAAACTTTTTAATATTGCAATTAAATAAAACAAGAAAATCAAATATTAAAGCGATGCAAATATTAAAGAGATTAGGAATAGAGAGATTGAACCAGACACTAAAGATTTATAGTGGTTTGGGTTCTTTCAAGCCTACGTCCACTCCTAAAGTTTTTTTTTTGAGTATTTTCACTATATAGAATGCTTCATGGACGCATTCCAACTCTTTACAATTTCAAGATTTCGCTTGAGTAAACGAATGTTTACGAGCACATTCAAAAACCTATTTCACCTTCAAGAAGATCTTATGAAAATAAGTCCCTATTTTCTTCTAATCTCTATTGATATCTTCTTTAATGAAATTAACTCAATCACTAAAAGAATAAAGGGTGACTCACCTTTGAATACAATAAATTATGGAATTAATGAGGAACACTCACTCTCTTTACAGAAAAAGATTTATAATAAATGAGAAGGTAAAGAGAGATGAGAAACAAGAGCTGGAGTTTAGCAATAAATGAGAGCTTGAGAATTCTGAGTTTGATTTAAATAATAGAATAGTGATTGTAAGTCTCCAGAGAGATTAAATGCTGAGAAGTTATTCCTTATATAAGCTCTTGTGTATTCATGGCCGTTGGAGGTAGGTGGAAGCAAGAAATGTTAAAAATCCAACCGTTGAAGTTTGCTGTGAATTTAAATCTGCGTCGCAGGTGTCGACACAAATGCCTTAGGTGTCGACACAAAATGTTTAGGGCAAGTCCTTTAAGTGATTGGGTCGACACATTTCTTTTGAGGGGTCGACACAATTTCTACAAGCTTTCTCACCAACACAACGGTGTCGACACATTTGGATCTAGTGTCAACTCATTTGAACTTCAGGATCCGGGAAGAGGCACTTTGTGTCGACTCAAGTCTTCTTTGGTGTCGACACTAAATTCTGTAAGAACCATCGAAATATTTGTGACGACACTTTTGGACTTTCGTATCGACACCAAAATTCTTAAGGTGGGCTCGAGACTTTTGTGTCGACTCATCTTCTATTTTATGTCGACACCTGAAATCTGCAGGCGGCCTCGGTTCTTTTGTGTCGACACCTATTCTATTTGTGTCGACCCAAATTTTTGGATACCAAAAGTGAGAAACACTTTTGTGTCAACACAAATTCAATTTGTGCCAACTCATTTTGAGTCCTGAGAGCTTCGGCTATTTTGTGTTGACATAAAACTTATTTGTTTCGATATTAAGTTTTGATACTTGAAGTCAACTTCATAAAACAGTTAGGGTGTCAAACTATTTGTTCAAAGGTGTTGACACACTTAATATATTCTTCAAGTATTGTTTACCTTAAAAGTGTTTAACTTATTTTTTAATTGAATTTAACACAAAATATTCTCATTCAAGAATAGTAAGTGTTTTAATCCTTTTGAGAGATGATTTATTTCTTTTGACTAAAGGTGTCAACTCAAATGTTCAAAATGTATTAACACTTTTATTTTAGAAATATAAAATATTATCCTTTTAAATCTATTTATTCTTAGAAAATGAATTATAAAAATCATCAAAATAAAAAATAAAAAACCCTTAGGCTAGCAATCTCTCATTTTTTCATGATTACAATAATTTCAACATTTTCTAGAAAACATTTAAAAATATTTTTCAACAAGAGTTCTCCCATTATCAACATATTTTAAACAGGATATGCATTCATAAAAGTTAGGCATTTAAACAACATGATAGCATACAGTTTTAATCTGATTGGCAACAATATCTCAAAACAAAATTTGAGTTTAACAAACTTCCGCAACGCAACCAATATGTGCAAAGTAATTTTTTAAACACAATCCAAACACATGTATGAACAAGATTGCACAAATACATAGATATAAACATTCATTAAAAACAATTTACATATAGCCAAAAATATTCAACAATCATTCATAAGCGAACAATTTAAACCATTAAACAAAAAAAAAATCATCCAAAACACAACAACAGAGGGAATGTATTTTTAAACCATTACATCTTCTCCTTAAAAAAAAACTTACCGAAATGTTTTCTATCTTCTTTCTCCCCTTCACTCTCTTTCTCACACTTTACCTTTACATGTACCTTCTCCCTTTTTGTAAACATAAAAAAGACATCTACTAGTCATCCATAAACTTCTTGAACTTTTTCTTCTCTTTTGCACGTTGTTTGCTGGCTGTGGCTCGTTCTTTAGAAGTTCTAGCTCGTTCATCTTTGGCATCAACTGCTGCCATTGCTTCATATCTAGCAGCTAGTGCAAGATTTGCTTCACGTTTGAGACGACCTGCCTTTTTTTCCTTGGTCTCCTTTGGCTTGAACTAATTGGCCCAAGTTTGTATGATCCATTGTAGATGCTCTTCTACTTTCTGAGAGTTTGCGTGGACAGTAGTGACAATGTCTTGATCATATTCCTTTCGAACTTGATGCAGGATTGCCTTACTACAATTTACAATGGAGACAATATCGTCATTTATAGTCTTGCATAGGGCTCTCCCAGCATTCGTGGCATTTTCAACGTCTCACCAGAGGCTACAGTTAGTTTTATCAAGGTGTTTGACTTTGTCGGAGAGGGAAGAGACAGTTTGATTTAGATCAAAAAAGTCTTGATCGACTTTTGCTTGAAATGAAGAGAGAGACGAGGATAATGCTTGAATAAAAAGACTACCTCAAATAGATCAACATTAATTGCAGCAGAGGAGGAGGCAGATGGAGCAGAGGAAAATGTGGGAGGATGAGGAGCAGCATGTAAGGGATCAGGGGTACTAGAGGGGCCAGGAAAATCATATTGAGCAGGAGGAGAGTCAAGATCTATAAGAATAGAAGAAACATCTCGAGGTGGAGGAGGGGGAGTTCTCGTGGAGGAGGGGGTACCACGTCGGGATGTAGTCCAAATTCTATCAATATTTACAATTTGCATATGTTTGAAAGTGGAACTGCCATACAAGTCATGTTTTGAAAAGGGTACCATTTTTTCTGCTGATAAGTCTACGCCAAAATGGCAAAAGACTTTGGTCAAGTACATGGCATGGGAGAGAAAGGAGTTTGATTTGCTGTGAGAATGTAACATGTGAGAAATAAATAAGAAGCCTAGGTCAAGGCTCTACTGTTCAAGAATACACCACATAATGAAAATGTGCATGTATGTGACATCTCCAAATTTTCCCATTTGTGGTAGGAAAATATGGTTTTTCATGTGATATAATATGCGCATTTCTGGTTTGAGAGAGTTAGCCTCTAAGGGCTTGGTAGGGTCAATGTTTTCATTCTCAAAGATGTTTTTAATAGACTCAGAAAAAGAGAAACTTTCTAGATCAATGGATTTTTTGTTAGAGGGAACACACAGTTCGCTTTCTGGAATGCCAAGAATCTCATTGAGGGATGAGGGAGTAAAATGAATGTCTACACCATTTACCTATGTGGTAATGGCGGTGGATGGAACGACTGAAATGTGAAAATGAGCATAAAATGATTTTACAAGTATGGGATAATGGGGTTCCGCGGAGTTGAAGATGTCTTTTCCACCCGATACTTGCAAAGAAATCCTTGAATCTCATTTCAATGGAGTCGAAGAATGAAAAATCTATACTATGACCGGGAACGACCTTTCGATTCACAATGATGCAAAATAAAATTGACGAATCTTGAGAGTTTTGAAGTTTATTACCTCGGCCATTGCAACAGGTGCTTGTGCCGTCGTCGCCGCCGCCGTGGGAGTCGATTTCTTCCTCTTGGACGTCCTAGGGCTTGATGAACTTCCTTCGCCGATTCTTTTTGCCCCTTTTCCTATTGTTTTTGGAGGCATTTTAATAGATTTTGGTTGGTTTTGAGGATTTAAGAAAGAAGAAGATGAGGAGTCGACATAAGTTTATGAAAGAAAAAAATGCGAGAGATGAACAGTTTTAGAGAGAGAGAGGGAAATGATGTGACGGTTGGGGGACTAACGCCTCTATATATAGGAATAAGGATTTGTGTCGACACAAATGTCAATTGGTGTCGACACTATTCTTTCGCAAGTGTGAATATCGAAAACAAGAAATGGTGTCGACACATTCGGCTATTTGGGTCGACACGGTTAAGTTTTGTGTCGACACAAATTTACCGAGAGTCAGGAAACAAATTGGGGTCGACACTATATAGAAAGGGGTTGATACTTTTCTCATAGTGCCACTTCTATACAGTTTTGGGTCAACACAATACACAATTGTGTTGACACTTTTTTAAGTGGTGTCGACACCTTTTCACATATCAAGAAAGAACATCAAAGGTTTTAAAATGCAATGAAAAGACATGGTTAGTATGGCATATTAATAATGAATTATGAGCACATAACAAACCAAGTTCTCTTCTAATATAGCATATTCTTTATTCATTTAAGGGTTTCGTGAAAATGTTAGCTAACTGGTAATCTGTGCCTATAAATTCAAGTTCGATATTTTTTTTTTGCACATGATCTCGTATAAAATGATATCTAATCTCTATGTGCTTAATTCTTGTCACGCCCCAAACACCAGGGTCACGCGAAAACCGACCATAACACCGTTTATGAAAATAAAATTTGTAGTTGGAAATCAAAGTATACAACATTTGGATAAAAGATCCCCATAGTTCAGATCTTATAAACAGTAAACATGCAGTTTCATACATGAATAAGTATATCACCTCAAAGCGTACAAAACTCGCCTTCTAAAACAAGCCTCGCATGTAAAAGTACATGTCTCAAAAATAGAAAAAATTACAGTAAGTCTTCAGTCACCACAGGTATCTATGTCAGCTCCACATATTCACCTGAAAATGATTTTACAACAAAATTCCACACCGTGAGCAAAAGCCTAATAGAAACAGACTATATAGCTGTAAAGCAGGTCATGTAATCATAAGCATAAAGACTCAACCACAGGAGCCAAAAAGATTTTTCTCTAAAAAATTACAGGTTTTTCATCCTTCAAACTATGCATATCATCCTCACAGATATCATGCCACAGTTAGGGAAAAGCAATAAAAACACAGTATGTTTCACTCAGGCCACACAGCCGAGGAGACAATAAGATAAAATGAAATCTTATGTACCGATTCTACCACATAGACAAATGTAATAATTATAAACTCTTACCCATTACTCTAAAACTACTCATGGTCTGCTAAGTAATGACAAGTTCTATATGGAGTCACGACAACGACGCCATTAACGGAGGCAACTGGCTTAATTTACGGGGATAAACCCAAATGTACAAAGCACCTACTGTTTAATTTACGGGTCCAAAACCCGATGGTACAAAGCACCCACACAACACCATCCACGGAGGTAATCAGCTTAATTTATGGGGATTAATCTGAAGGTACAAAGCACCTACTCTGCGCATGTTTTCGAACTTGCACCGAGGAACAATATAAGCCCAACTCAACATACCCACTGCTACGGTACATCTATGAAAAATATTTCAAGAACCCACAAAACAGTTATACAACACATGTATAAAAAGAGATCCAATCCATCAACATGGAGATCTACATGCATGTAAAAACATGATTCCATCAAAACATTTTAAAAACTGAAACTCAATCCCAAGGGTTAGCTCTAAACCTCCAAAAATACATTTTTCAAAGTTTTCTCAAAATTTCGTTTTCAAATCATCCTTTTAAAAATCACGGATATCCTTTTGGAAACCACAAGACCTCATAATTCCATCGGATAAACATCCCACAAAGAAAGCCAGATCCAAAAACATCAAAATTCTCAAAACTGCCCAGACCGATGGATCGGTCCCAAACCAGTCTCGGTTTCTCGGAAAGCATAATAGGTTTTTCATACAAAAACATGTATAAACCTGAAAATCAAAGCCTCCAAACACCTATTTTGATATCCATGGAATATCTAAACCCAAGACTATCATAAAACCTCGAAAGGAATTCTCAAATTTCGATTTCATCCAACCGAAACGACAAAAAATGGTTTTAAAGCAAAAACCCGTTTTATCGAACATAAACCACATTTTTCATGCGTTTTAAAATGGTGAAACAGCATATGATTATACATAACTCCTTTTAACAACTATACAGTCTAGGATCCTATCTCGGTGAGTCAAAAACTCGACGCCTCAATTCACGTGCAAAATCGAGTTTCGTCGAAATAAAATTTCGTTTGGATGGATGCGTAGACCACAAAGCCAATACCAAGGATCGGCAGTTGGTTCGTCAAAAATCAAGTCCCGGGCCGCTGAGAAATTTGAGAGAAGGTAGAGAGAAAAATGAAAAAACTTAGTCAAGAAGTTTTGAAAATATCTTTTAAAAATATCTAATTCCAGATATTTATAAGCCTCCAAAATATCTTTTTTTTAATTTCTAAAATTCGCACCATAACTCCCAACAGCTCCGGGAACTAACCCAACATGGATATGTAAAATCAATCATGCATTAAAACGCATATACACATACTAAAGCAAAAAACACCGAATATATATATAGAACGAAACACGTATATATATATATAATTCAAAAGGAGACGGGTCCAGATCTCACAGTTCTTGATTGTTGTATTGGGTTCTTGGATATATTAATTACACTAGTGTTATTACATTTTACAGAAATATGATCTAAGCAAAAATCACAGTCCTCTAATTGTTGTTTCATCCAAAGAATTTGTACACAACAGCTTCCAGCTGCAATGTACTTAGCCTCAGTTGTAGACAAGACCACTGAGTTTTGTTTCTTGCTAAACCAAGAGATTAGTGAGTGTCTTGAAAATTGACAAGTTCCACTTGTGTTTTTTCTATCTACTTTGCATCTGGCAAAATCAGCATCTGAATAGCCAAATACTCAAAGGCTATTTCTCTAGGATAAAATAATCTTAGATTTTGTGTACCTAAAAGGTATCTAAAGATGCGTTTAACAGCGATTACATGTGATTTTTTTGGATTTGATATAAATCTATGACACATGCAAATACTAAACATAATATTCGGACGACTAGCAGTTAAATATAAGAGAGATCCAATCATACATCTATAACGTTTTTCATCCACTGCTATGCCATCTTCATCCTTGTCAAGCTTTGTTGTAGGATACATTGAAGTTCCCATGGGTTTTGCCTTTAGTATGTCGAACCTCTTCATTATGTCCCGAGTATACTTAGCTTGATTGATGTGGATTCCTTCTTGAGTTTGTTTAATTTAGAGTCCGAGAAAATAGTTGAGCCCACCTATTATGCTCATTTTAAATTCTCCCTGCATACACTTAACAAAGTAATTGGAAAGAGATTCGTTAGTTGCATCAAAAATAATGTTATCTACATAAATTTCTACAACTAGCATGTCATTTCCTTGAGACTTGATGAAAAGAGTGGTATCTATTTTTTTTCTTGAAAAATTATTTTCAATCAAGAATTTGCTAAGTCTTTCATACCAAGCTCTAGGTGTTTGCTTTAAACTATAGAGAGTTTTGGTAAGTTTGTAAACATGGTTTGAAAAATTTAAATTTTCAAAGTCATGAGGTTGTTTCACAAAAATTTCCTCCGAGATAAACTATTTAAAAGACACTCTTGACATCCATTTGATAGAGTTTGAAAATCTTAAAACATACAAGAGCAAGCAACATCCTAATGGTTTCAAGCCTAGCCACTGTAACAAAAGTGTCATCAAAATCGATGCCTTCTTTTTGATTGTAACATTGGGCTACCAATCGAGCTTTGTTCCTAAGAACTATTCCATTCTCATCTATTTTATTTTTAAAAATCTATTTTGTACCGATGATGGAGTGTTCCTTAGGTCTTGGGACAAAGCTCCAAACTTTGTTTTTTTTCAAATTGATTTAGCTCATCTTGCATGGCCAAGATCCAAAACTCATCGTTTTTGGCTTTCTCAAAATATTTTGGTTTAGTCTGGAAAAGAAATGCTAAGTTACCACAAACATTATGTAGAGAGGATCGAGTTTTGATACCTTGCGATGAATTACTAATGATAAAATTTTTCGGATGACCATGAGCATACATCTATTCTTTAGGTAAATTTGAATTTTATGGATTTACAGATTCAGTAATTTGTTGGGCTGCATTTTGTTGAGGATGTGAAGCTTCTTCTTGATTTGGCTCTTTCTTTTCTTTAATGAAGATATCTTTAATACTTTTTCTATGCCAATCAAGTTATCTTCACAAAATTTTTTTGAAGAACCAATGTTAACTTCATCAAAAACAACATGTATAGCTACTTCAACAACTAGGGTCTTTTCGTTGAAAATTATATACGCTTTGCTAGATATAGAATATTCTATGAAAATACTTTCATCAAATTTTGCATTGAACTTGCCAAAAAGTTCTTTGTTGTTGTTCAAAAAAAAATATTTGCACCAAAAAGCGCAAAAATAACTGATGTTAGGTTTTCTTTCATTCCATAGCTCATATGGGATTTTCTCGAGAGAAGCTCGTATCATAGCTCTGTTTATGATAAAACAAGCGGTACTAACAGTCTCAGTCCAAAAGTATTGTGGTAGATTATTTTCACAAAGTATGGCTCTAGCCATTTCTTTCAATGTCCTATTCTTCCTCTCAATAACTCCATTGTGTTGAAGGATTCTAGGAGCAGAGAAGTTATGGTTAATTTCATTTTTATCACAAAACTTTTCAAAATTTTTGTTTTCAAATTCTCTACCATGATCACTTCGAATACTTGTGATTTAAAAATCTTTTTCATTTTGAGCTCTCCGAGATAATTTTGCAAAAGAGGCAAAAACTTCATATTTGTGAGTTAAGAATAGCACCCAAGTGTATCTAGTGAAATCATCAATAATAACAAAGGCATATCTCTTGCCTCTAAGGCTTAAAGTACTTGTTGGACCAAATAAGTCGATGTGCAATAGTTGTAATGGCCTAGAAGTTGAAATCTTATTTTTGGAATGAAAAAAACTTCTAATTTGTTTGCCTTATTGACATGCATCACACATTTTGTCATTTTCAAATTTGATTTGGGGTAACCCAATCACTGATTATTTTTTTAAAAGTTTCTAAATCAAATTCATGTATGCATGTCCAAACCTTCTATACCACAATCAACTATTATCACTCAAGACGGCTAAGTACTTGGTGTTATTCTTAGAAAGATTATTGAGAGTAAATGTATAAATATTTTTATGTCTTTGATCTTCAAAGATAACTTTGTTATTGGGTGAATCTTCAATAACACACTTAACGAGATTAAACATAACCTTGTGGCATTTGTCATAAAGTTGGCTTATGCTAAGAAAGTTTTGTTTTAAACTATCAACAAGTAAACTATTTTTAATAGAAAAGAAAGAAATTTTACCGATACAACCAATTCCTATGATTTTTCCTTTGCTATTGTCTCCAAAATTCACAAATCTGCCATCTTTTGGTTTGAGAGATGCAAACATCGATTGGTCGCATGTCATGTGTCTTGAGCAAGCGCTATCGAGATACCACATCCCCTCCTTGAATGAGAATTTGAGACATACCTGTAAGGAGAATCAAGTTTTGATTTTTAATACCCAAATTTTCTTGGCTCATTTAGTGTTAGTTCCTTGAGGGTGTGTTCCTTTAAGAACGCAAGCCTTTTGACAGAATTATTTGAGTATTTTCTGTGTTGACAATGTGTGACAGTGTGTCCATACTCATAACAGTGAAAACATGTGGCATTTGTATGATTAGAGGATGTCTTGACAAAAATATTGCTTAAGAATATTTGTTTCTTCTTGGGTTTATATCCGATTTCAGCTTTATCAAAAACACATTTTTGCATGCCAAGAAATTTATCTAAGTTGTTCTTTTCTGGAGTGAACTTATAAACGATTTTTGTAAGGTTCTCAACCTTTTCACTCAAACTTTTGTTTTCTTCCTTCAAAATAGAGACTTGTTTTGATAAAACAGATTTTTTATTTTTCAAAGTTTCAATTTCAGTTGAGAAGGAAAGAAATAATTTTTTCAAGATAGAATTTTTTGCACTATTTTTTTTCAATTCATCATGCAAATCTTCAAATGCACTTTGCAATTCATCTAAGGAGAAAAGGTTAGGGATTACCTCATTATCTTCTCTGTTCATGAGGCATAGATTTGCTACTTTATTTTTTTCTTTTTCATCTTCGGAGCTTCTATCATCACTTTCGTACCATGCAGCTATCATAACTTTCTTGAATTCCTTTTTGAATTGTTTTTTGAGTTAAGGACATTCAGCTTTAACGTGTCCAGGATTTTCACACTCATAGCAGATGATTTCTTCTTTCTTGAAGTCGTTCTTGAATTTGCTAGAGTCGTCTTTGAATTTGGTAGGCTCGCCTCGGTGTCTTTCCTTCTTAAATAACTTTCTTCCTCCTTATTTCTTATTTCTAAGGAACCTTTTAAATTTCTTTGTGATGAGAGTCATGTCTTCATTCTCATCACTTGATAAATCTTTCTCGAATTCTTTGTCATGTGTTAAGGACTTGAAGGCGATGCCTTTCTTCTTTTTACTAACATCCACATCATCTATCTTTATGTTAATCTCATGAGTCATGAGAGAACCAAAGAGTTTTTCTAGACTGAACGTGTTCAAGTCTTTGGCTTCTTGAATAGCTGTGACCTTAGCTTCCCATTTTTTCTCACCATTTCTGCATTTGTATAAATCTTGCCAAGAGATTTTAGTCCATTAATAATGTCAGTGAAGCGAGTAAAAATATTAGAAATGATTTCATCATACTTCATTTTAAATAATTCATAGTTATGTACAAGCAGACTTATTTTGGACTCTTTCACTTGATTAGTACCTATCATAGGTAACTTTGAGTCTATCCCATATTTCTTTTATGGTGTCACATGTTGAGATCCTATTGAACTCATTTGGATCAAGTGATCAATATAGAAAATTCATGACTTTAACATTCTTTTGAATTTTTTTAATATCATTTTCAGTCCATTCAGCCTCAGGTTTAGGAATGGAAGCCCCTTCAATAATTTTAGTGGGTCTTTTAGGTCCATTTATAATAACCCACCAAATGTCATAATCTACAGCTTGAATATAGATTCTCATTCTAGCCTTTCAATAATGATAATTTGTTCCATTGAACAAGGGAGGACTGTTGGTCGACTGACCTTCGGATTGGATAGATCCGATGCTAGTGGTTACCATATAAACTCTTAGACGGTTAAGTCAAAAATAAGAGCCCAAACTCTGATACCAATTGTTAGTTCTAGCTAACCCAAGAGGGGGTGAATTGGGTCTTAAAAATTAAATAACAATTTTAATAGACTTTTCGAAAACCTTTTAATATTACAATCAAATAAAGCAAAATAATCAAATATTAAAGCGATGCAAATATTAAAGAGATTAGGGATAGAAAGATTGAACCAGACACCAAAGATTTATAGTGGTTCGGCTTCTTCCAAGCCTACGTCCACTTCTCAAGTTTCTCCTTGAGTATTTTCACTATATAGAATGCTTCATGGGCGCATTTCAAACCTTTACAACTTCAAGACTTCGCTTGAGTAAATGAATATTTACGGCCACACATTCAAAAACCTATTTCAGCTTCAAGAAGATCCTATGAAAGAAAGCTCATGTTTTCTTATAATCTCTCTTAACGTCTTCTTTGATGAGATTTACTCACTCACTCAAAGGATAAAAGGTGACTCACCCTTGAATACAATAAATGAGAAAATTAATGAGTAACACTCACTCTCTTTACAGAAAAGGATTTACAATAAATGAGAAGGTAAAGAGAGATGAGGAACAAGAGCTGGAGTTTAGCAATAAATGAGAGCTTGAGAATTCTGAGTTTGATTCAAGCAATAGAATAGTGATTGTAAGTCTCCATAGAGATTAAATGCTGAGAAGTTACTCCTTATATAAACTCTTGTGCATTCATAACCGTTGGAGGTTGGTGGAAGTAATAAATGTCAAAAATTTAACCGTTGAAGTCTGTCGTGAATTTGAATCTGCATCGCAGGTGTCGACACAAAATGTCTAGGATAGGTCTTTTAAGTGATTGGGTCGACACATTTCTTTTGAGGGTTCGACACAATTTCTGCATGCTTTCTCACCTGTACAACGGTGTCGACACATTTGGATCTGGTGTTGACTCATTTGAACTTCAGGATCTGGGAGGAGGCACTTTGTGTCGACTCAAGTTTTCTTTGGTGTCGACACTAAATTCTGCAAGAACCCTCGGGATATGTGTCGACACTTTTGAACTTTGGTGTCGATACCAAAATTCTTCGGGTGGGCTCGAGATTTTTGTGTCGACTCATCTTCTATTTTTTGTTTACACCCAAAATCTGTAGGCGGCCTCGGTTCTTTTGTGTCGACACATATTCCATTTGTGTCGACCCAAATTACCGGATACGAAAAGTAAGAAACACTTTTGTGTCGACTCATTTTGAGTTCTGAGTGCTTCAGCTCTTTTGTGTTGACATAAAACTTGTTTGTGTCGACACTAAACTTTAATACCTGAAGGCAACTTCATAAAACTGTTAGGGTGTCAAACAATTTGTTCAAATGTATTGACACACTTCATATTCTTCAAGTATTCTTTACCTTAAAAGTTTTTGACTTATTTTTCAATTGAATTTAACACAAAATATTCTCATTCAAGGATATGTGAGTGTTTTAATTCTTTTAAGAGATGAGTCATTTTTTTTTATTAAAAGTGTCAACTCAAATGTTCAATGTGTTAACACTTTCATTTTAGAAATATAAAATATCATCTTTTTAAATCAATTTATTCTTAAAAAATAAATTATTAAAATTATTAAAATCAAAATAAAAAATCATTAGGCTAACACTATTATATACGATAAACACATGAATTTGGTGTGAATATAATTTTAAAGTCGGCTCACATAATTCGTTTTTTCAAAATTAACCAAAAATAATTAAGAAAATTCAATTTCTCCAAAAATTTAACCCATTAACCGAGTAAAAAATATATTATTTGTCCACAGACCTCCACATTTCCTACTAAAAAATATATTATTTGTAACTTTTCATCCTTATCATTTACAAACAGTCCCCAAACCCCCCTTCCCAAAGTGGTTTGACTTCATTACACCAACGAACACCCCTCTCTCTTTTCAGAACTGACAATTTCAGCCTGCAATTTCTGCACTACCGAGTCCCCTAAAAACGACAAAATTGATTTTTACAAGTTTTCAATTGTTCTTAGCTAGCAACCCATCTCAAGTTAGTCACAAACCCAAAAAGGGTTAATAGCCTCTCTCTCTCTCTCTTCAAAAAGGTCAGTCATCATAAACGAAAGAATAATCAAAGAAAAGAAAAATCTCTCTCTATATATATATCTCCTCAAAAAGGTCAGTCATCATAGACAAAAGAATAATCGAAGAAAAGGGGGGGAAAAAAAGTACATTTAGCCTTTTCTCCTGATCCTTTGTTTACCCCATGTTTGGGGTTTTTAGGATTTTATCCTAAGAACCTTACATTTACATTTCAGTGATATATATAATATATTGGCACCGATCATTGTATTTAATATGAAAATTCTGAGTTTCTATGATGATTGTAGACTTTATAACAGTAATTGTATCACTGTCTCTTTTGTTAACAAATATGAGACTAATGCATATAAAGTGTTTGAATAAATTAATTGCAATGCAAATTAAGCATTTTAATTTTTGTATCATTTATAGTATAATATTTTTTAATTAATATATAATTCGAATTATATATACATCGCGTATGCGGCAACCATTAGTATATATAATAAGTAAGATATTTAAAAGCTTACATAGCACGAATTCACTGCTAATGCTATATATCTGGTGTAACAAGCCGGCAAGAAATATGCAGACATATGAAATGCAGAATTTAAAAGTGCATACTAAAAAGATATGCAAACATTAAAATACTTTTGAAGTTTGGTGCAGTTGAAACTAGCTTTTTCTTTAAAATGGACTTTAATATTTTTAATGTAATTAATCTTATTTGATAGATATCTACGAATCGATTCTAAAAATAAATAAAATTTACCAAAAGTAAATGTAAATAAAAGTTAAATGATTTTAAAATTTAAAACAAAGAGTTTTTCAAAGATAGAGAGAGCACAACAAATGAGGTGATTTATTCTTACATTTTTTGAGAGTGCATGTTTCTTTTTATTGCTTGGTTTCACCACTCAAAACATATTCATAGATCTTATGCATGTTGAATATGAGTTATACTATGATGACTAAATGTGACATTTTTATATGTGATGTTTTTGTTATTATATATATGAATTTATCATTTATTTTTAAGCACCATATATAAAATTGTTGGTAGAATATTTATTGCATATACAATTAATTAATAATAATGTAATGTAATGTAATACTACTATATAATAAATCAAATGAATACAGTTGATGATCGATCCATTATGAGTTTAGGTGTAAGGAGAGGGCATGGGCAAGTCCTTAACAATGCCACAGAGCTGTGCGCCGTCTGGCATGTTGTACTCGTCCCTGAGTGAGCGCGCGGAGGAGAGGACGCTGAGGTACAGCTCCTGTCCTAGGTATGCCCTTTCCCTCATCTCCGACCTCAGACTCCACATTCCCGCGTTGTCTAACGTCGTCATTATCGCCGCCCACGACCCCGGGTACACCTGGATGGTGTGCCTGCTCACCGCGTCCACCAGGTTGTAGTTCTTCCTCTTCTCCGGGTTCCACCTCCCCGGCTCAATCGCCACCGCGAAGAACGAGTACCCGTCCAGGTGCCACGACTGGATTGTCTTCTCGCGGTTCTCTAGGATTATCTCCACGAAGTTGCGGTAGGTGGCATTCACCACGTCCGGAACCATCACCACGTCTTTCGTCACCGCTGCCGGATCGTCTTTGATGGTGTCGTACTTAAAAACCTTGTCCACAACGCCGAAGTACTCCGCCAGCTTCAACGGGATGGGCGGGTACACGTGGGAGACGCCATTCACAGCGTACCGAAGCTTGCCTCCCACGGTGGTCCTCGAGTTCAGGAGCTTGATGGTGCGGGTGATGTTGATCCCACCGTAGTGATACGAGCCCTGAGGATTGGGGCGGGCGGCGCTGGCGGTGAGGTTCCACCGAAACGAGCGAAACTGGTTGATGGACCAGGCAATGCCGGTGGCGGTCTCTGGTGGGGGCGGCGGGAGGGCAGGAGAGGCCGGGCCCTTGCCGTTGGAGTAGCGGATGACGGCAACTGCCTTCAGCGGTGACTTGGTGAACCTGCTGGAGGCCACCATGAGATAGTCCTTGGGCTCTTGGTTGGCGGTGACGAGCACGGAGAAGCACTGCCCGACGTGCAGGTCGAGAGAGTCGTACACGTTCTGGACGGTGTGGGAGCCCTCCACCTCCACCAACTTCAAGGTGTGGGCTTGGATCCTGAAGTTGACGGAGGTCTTCATTCCTACATTACAAACCCTGTACCTGTAGGTTTTGCCTGCTTGCATGGTAAAAAGTGGCTCCTGATCACCACCACCACCGCCCATCTTAGACTTGCCATTGATCTGGATGCCATCAGGCCTGCCGATGGAGCGACCGCTGTCCAGCGCCTTCTTAAGAGCTTTGTGGCCCTTGTTGTACCAGTCCCCGAGGAGGACACTGAAATCGTCGGCTGGGGGGTCGAAGGGAACGGGGATGAGAGCGCGGCTGTGGATTTGGAGGCCGCCGATGCCGCCGGCAGCCCTGTGCAAGGCGGTGGTGGGGAAGTAGTAGTAGCTTCCGATCTGATCCTTGACCTGGAAGCGGTAGGTGAAGTTCGATCCGGGCTGGATAGGGCAATTGGTTCCGAGGGTGCCGTCTTGCCAAGAGTTCTTCCGCTGCTGGATGCCGTGCCAGGTGAGGAGGAAAGGCTCGTCCAGGTGGTTGAACACGTTGACGACGATGTTGTTGTTGGAGGTGCAATTGATCTTGGGCCCCGGAAACTGACCGTTAATGAGGATGCCCTGTTGGGGGACGCCCAGTGGGGAGATCGTTCCGTACGTGACCTTCCATTCGAAGAAGAGGTAAGGGTCCTCCGCCCACACGGCAGAGGGGGAAAGGCACACGCACAACAACAGAGCAGCGCCCACCACAAACTTCACTACGCTACCCATGTCAGGCTCGGACTCGGAATCGGAATCAGGTTTGGGATCAGGCTCAGCCTGGCTCCTCCTCCTCCTCTTCCTCCTCCTCCTTTCTTTTTCAAGAAGAAGAAGAAGAAGAAGGACAGGGACAGGGGAATGAATGCGGATGCTTTCGGACCCGCAATTCCCTTTTTATACCACGCCTTCTCTCAATTACCACCTCTAGCCTGCTCTCAAGTCAATTATACTCCCGCAAAATGCTCCGCGTCTCACCAGTCCCGCCCTTCTTTCTTGCTCCTTCCATTGCGCTTTGTCTTTCGTTTCTCTTACCCCATTAATTTTCCATTCCTTCATTCTGCTTGTTACTTACCTAGCTGTTATTTCTATAGAGAAGCCTGTCGTCGTTTTCGGACCAAATTGAGAATGTTGCAAATCACCTCACCTCTGTAACGAGCTAGACCATGCATGCATGGAATGGATGATGCATGGTTGGGTGGAAACCGGCCAATTGGTTATAGTTAGTTTAATTGAGAAGAAACAAACAAAAAAATAATGGATTATAAGAAAGTATGTAACCGAAAAGATCCCTGTTTGGGCTAATTATTTGTGGTTCTTGCCATTTTTTTTTATTTTTAATTTTTGTCATTTTTTTTTACTTTTACGAATTATCATCAGCAAAGACAAAAATAAAAAATAAAAAATAAAAAAATCTAATTTACTAATATTTTTTTATTTTTTCTAAACCTTTTTCATATTTGTGTCAGCATATTACCCCTTTTTATTTTTTTCATTTTCCATTCATTTGTTTTGCTTGTTAATTGTCATAGGGAGACTTTCATCGTGTGTAACAACAGTAAGTATAAAGTTCTATAAAGAGATTAATCCCATAAACAGTACCATAACCACGTGGCACGTTGCGGCCTCTATATGATTATGGGGCTATTTTAACTTTATAAGTATATTTTCATACTTAATAAATAAAATAGGGAGTTTAAAACTTAATTATCAAGTTAAGTAAAATTACATTTAACAAACACATTTTATTTACAAAATGTATTTTTTGAAATGATTTTTTTTTAAAGTTACTAGATGACTTAAAAATATTATTATTAAAAGCCTTTTTAGTTTAAGTTATTATCTTACACTAATAACAACGTTTTCTCGCTTTATTCACTACCACCACTTTCAACGCAACATCCCAACATGTACAAGCCACACCTAGTATCCTCCTGGAGAAGGTGCTTAAAATGCAAAGCACTATGTGTGCTTATTTGTTTTTTAGTTTTTGAATATATTTTTTTAAATGAATTTATTTATTATGTAGAACTAGTCAAGTTATTTTTATGTATAAATTTATATTGATTCGATACTTGTAGTTAAGTGATTGAATAACATTCATTTAATAGTTTTTTTTAAAATTATAATTTTTATTTATTTATTTGTAAAACAACATTATGCGATCACTTAACTACAGGTATCATGTTAATCTAAATTTTTATATGGATAACAAACTCATCGAATTCTATGTAATGAACGGATCCAATCATAAAAATATATTCAAAAATTAAATAAAAAATATACACAACACGGTGTAACCTCCATCCTATACCGTTGAGAGCAGAGCATAAAATGTGTTTATCAAACACGTTTTCTAGTTGTATTTGATTTTATACATAAAGCGTGATTACTAATAACGTTTTTGTGCTTGAATTTTATGTAAAGAATGTATTCATATAAAGCGTGCTTCGCAAAATGTTTTTAAATAAAATGTTCTTATGTAGGTTGGGAATTAAATTTAAAAATTCTTATTTCGTTCATTAAGTTCGAAAATTAACTTACAATTGTTAAAAAGCCTGATTATGGGGGTATTTGGTAAAATTATTCCTAATAATTTTTTGTTTCATGTTACTAATTTTAATTATAAATTATAAATTTTTTCAAACACTAACAACTTCTACTACAACTTATAGTTACTTTTTCTTTTATTTCAGTTATAAGTTACAATATTTATCAAATACTCACAATTTTTACTATAAACCATAATTTATAAATTATTAGTTTCATTAATACCAAACACCACCTATAAACAAAAAAAAATCCCATTTTAAACTCAGCTCTCTCTCACTACTCTCCATAAAGTCTAAAACCAACAAGAACAGCAAAGATCGATTAGTATAAATCACAAATTATACCTCTTTATTTTGTACTTGATGATCAGTGATAGTCTCCTTGTTAATACAAAAAAATATATATATATATATTATAAATTGAAAAGTTTTTTCATGTATATTTTGAGACATTTGCTCTCTGATTTTCAGGAGGCATAAGCTAAGATTTGTCTCTTAACTAATTGCAGGTGGACAAACATTTATATATATATATATATATGTTAGAATATTAGATTGATTTTATTCTGATTTGATTTTATTCTCTATTTATTGTATTTCCTTTCTTGTTTATTCC
>JAULJZ010000002.1:277411-307594 GCA_032270985.1 Heliamphora pulchella | reverse complement strand
TATATATCGTGCATTTATATTCATATGAACTACGTGAATGATGTATATCTATTTTATATTTTCCTGTTAATTTAATTAATTCAAAAAAGTCAGTTTTAATTAAAATATTTTTTAAAGAAAAAGAAAATTAAGTTTTTTTAATTAAAATTTTTAATTAAATGAAAAAACTTTAGACATTTTATTTTTTATAAAATATCATGTTTAAGATAATTTTTTATAAAATCGGATATCTTAAAAAAACGTAGAAATTAATTTTGAAATTTAAATTAATTAAATGAAAAAATAATTAATCTAAATAAATTTTTATTTTTCAAAAAATATGGAACGAAAAATAAAATAAATAAATGTCTTTAATCACTACCTTAACTAAAAAGCTGAAGAAAAAACTGTAAATTTATTTAATTTTATTTGTTACCCATTAAAACACGAAAAGATGATTTGGCAAATCAGAATCTTTAGAATCATGTACACAGAAAGATGTTTGATTCTTTTAGATAGTGTGGTTTTCGAAATTAATAAATTTTTTTTAATTAAATGAATTTTTATAACTCTTAAAATTTTTTTAAAAATCTAAATGGGAGAGGGAACCAAATTAAAATAAATTCATAATTTTGCTCGTTATAATTAACAACATTTTTAATTATGTAATTTTTAGAATTAAAATGGCTTTCAATCCACTCGCTTCAATACTTAATGAAAACAAACTTATGAGACCAAACTATATTGACTGGAAAAGAAATTTGGCATTGTCTTAACTGCTGAGGATTACAAATTTGTGTTGACTGAGATATGTCCACCGGTACCTGATGTGGGGGGCGATCGAACAGGAAACTCAAGCCCATCAAAAGTGATAAAAAATTGATAAGATGGTTTGCTGTTACATTTTGGCTTCAATGTCAAATATTTTACAGTATCAGCATCAGTCTATGCCTAGCGCATATGACATGATTATGAACCTCAAACAAATATTTAGAGATCAAAATCGTGCTGCTAGGCAGGTGGTCATGAAATCTCTAATGAATGCAAACATGGCTAAAAGCACCCCAGTTAGGGATCATGTTCTGAAGATGATCAGTCTTTTGAATGAACTGGAGATCCTAGGAGCTGAAATTGACGAGAAAATCCAAATCAATATCATACTTCAATCATTGCCTGAAAGTTTTAAGCATTTCTATCTGAACTATACCATGAGAAAGCTCAGCTTTTCATTGACAGAACTTCTTAAGGAACATCAAGCAATCGAGGGTGTTCTTAGGAAGCCAGGTTCTGTGTATGTAGTTGAGAAAGATTCTTCATCTAAGCCAAAAGATAAGAAAAGAAAAAAATTCAGACACAGGAAGGCATAAGTCCAAAAGCAGTTAAGGGACCAAAAGCTTGTGTGAAGAAGCCGAGAGGCAAGTGCTATCACTATAACCAGTTTAGGCATTGAAAAAAGCAGTGCCCAGTTTTTCTTAATAAGAAGAACAAACCCAAGTAATTTCTGTTCACTAGTGCTTGAAACATGTTTAGCGGTGTTATCTATCAATACCTGTTGTGTAGATACAGGAGCCACTAAATATGTCTGCATTCTTTGCAGGGGTTCTAAGAAATTAGGTAGCTCAGTGATGGAACAATATACCTGCATATGGGCAATAATACAAGGGTGACAACAGTTATAGTAAGAGATGTCACTCCTTGTTAGTAGAGATAAGATACTACTTCTAAAAGATTGTCTTTATGTACCTTCGATTAGAAAAAATTTAATTTCAGTCTCGAGTTTAATAAAGGATAAGTATTCTGTTCGTTTTGATGACTCTGTCGTTGTGAAGAAAAATAAACATTTTATTTGTTCTGGTACATTGATGGATGACTGTATGTTATACCTCCTATCTCTCCTACACTGTAACTAACTGAAATAAATAACACATCTAATTTACCATATAAGAGAAAGTTTTCTTCTTTAATGAACCAAACGTTTCTTTGACACTTACACTTGGGTCATATTAATCTAAAAAGAATAAAGAGACGGGTAGCAGATGGACCTTGAGTTCATTGGAAGTAGAAGCACTTCCAGTATGTGAATCTTGCTTAGAGAGTAAAATAACCAAAAGGCCATTTTCGGTCCAAGGTTATAGAGTTAAAGAACCGTTAGAACTGGTTCACTCTGATGTGTGTGATCTTATAATAATTCGAGCTAGAGGTGGTTTTGAGTACTTTGTCAGTTTTATTGATGACTACTCAATGTATGGATACATTACCTGATGTATCGTAAGTCTAAATATTTTGAGAAATTCAAAGAATTCAAGGCGGGGGCCTAGAAGCGTCTGGGTAAAAGTATCAAATCACTACGATCCAAACGTGATGGAGAATACCTCTTTGGAGAGTTTAAGAATTACCTGTCATCCGAAGGAATTATATCCCAGTTGACTGCACCTGACACTCCGCAGCAAAATGGTATAGCAAAAAGAAAGAATATGACTCTTATGGAGATGGTAAGATCCATGATGAGTTATTCATGTTTACCCAATTCATTTTGGGACTCGCATTTGAGACAGCGGCTTACATTTTGAACTTGGTACCTTCTAAGTCAGTACCTTCTACTCCCACAGAATTATGAGGTGAGCGTAAGCCTATTCTAAAACACATTCAGATTTAGGGGTGTCCAACACATGTGTTGAAAGGGAACGCAGGTAAGTTGGAATCAACGACAGAAGTCTGTTTCTTTGTGGGGTATCCCAAGGGAACGAAGGGTGGTCTATTTTATAATTCTAAGGATCAGAAGGTCATTATTAGCACCAATGCCTGATTCTTGGAGAAGAATTATATAATGGACCACATACCCAAAAATAATATTATTCTGGAAGAAATGAGAAGAAATACCAGTAGACCCAAAGAAGAACCACAAGTCATTGATATTCCATTACCTCATTATAGTGGGAGGATTATCAGGACATGTGCAAATCATAAACAGGGTACTGATGCACATGGTTCAGATTCTACACAGCGTGTTACTGCTAGTACACAGACACATGGAGTGCCTCATCGTAGTAGGAGAGTTGTTTATTAACCTGATCGGTATATGTTCTTGGGAGAGTCTTTTAACAGGATCTCAGTAGAACTAGATACCGAACTTTGTAACTATAATAAAGCACTTCAGAACAAAGATTAAGATCTTTGGCAAAAGGCAATGAATTCTGAGATAGAGTCTATGTATTCTAGTCATGTCTGATAACTTATAGAACCACCCAAAAGGATAAAATCCATTAGATGCAAGTGGATCTACAAGATGAAGAGAGGAGCAGATAGAAAAGTTGAAACCTTTAAAGCTAGACTTGTTGCAAAAGGGTTCACTTAGAAAGAAGGTATCGATTATGAGGAAACCTGTTCGCCAGTAGCCATGCTTAAGTTTATTTGAATTCTCTTATCCACTGCTGCTCATTTCGATTACGAAATCTGACAAATAGATATCAAGATAGCTTTCCTTAACGGAAGTCTTGATGAGTGTATCTATATAATACAACCAAACGATTTCATAGCAAAGGGCTGTGCAAGCTTAAAAGATCCATTTATAGACTTAAGCAAGCATCGAGGTCTTGGAATTCTCAGTTTGATCAAGCCACAAAGTCTTATGGTTTTAATTAGAGTCTAAATGAGTCCTGTGTTTATAAGAAGCGTGGGAAAGCGTAGTGATTTCCTAATACTTTATGTAGATGATATCTTACTCATCGAAAATGATGTGGGTGCATTATCTACGGTAAAAATATAGTTATCTAGGCAGTTCGGTATGAAGAACTTGGGAGAAGCTAATCACATCCTTGGGATTAAGCATGTGCGAGATTGAAAACAAAGAGTGTTGGGCTTATCACAAGCAAACTATATCGATAATATCCTTACTCATTTTAGCATGCAGGATTCCAAGAAAAGGTTTCTCCCTTTTAGGAATGGAATCACTCTATTCAAGGATCAGTGTCTTAAGACACCTGCTGAGATAGATAAAATGAAGGCAGTTTTTTATGCTTCAGTAGTAGGAAGCCTCATGTATGCTATGCTTTGCACTATACCTGGCATCTGCTTTATCGTTGGTATGATTAGCATATATCAGTTTAACCTAGGACAGAAGCATTGAACTGCGGTAAAGAATATAATCAAGTACCTGAAAAGGACTAACGATTATATGTTGATTTACTAGACAGATAGTCTAGTACCTTTAAGGTACAGAGACTCAAATTTTTCGTCTGACAAAGATTCCTATAAGTCTACCTCAGGATATGTGTTTACCTTAGGAGGTGAAGGTATTAGTTGGAGGAGTATCAAGAAGTCCTGTATTGTTGATTTCACCATGGAGGTTGAGTACGTAGCAGCTTCTGAAGCAGCCAAAGAGGCCGTTTGGCTTAAGAACTTTCTATTGGATCTGGATATAGTCCCTTCAGTTCAATCGGCTATTAAATTTTATTGTGACAATAGCATAGTGGTTACAAACTCAAAGGAACCAATAGTCCATAAGAAAAGAAAGCACATTGAGTGTAAGTATCACCTGATACGAGAAATTATACAAAAGAGTGATATTACTGTGACCAAGATTGCATCAGGAGATAACCTTATAGGTTCTTTTACAAAGAGCTGACCGGCTAAGACTTTCGATAGTCCTGTGGAGGGTATGGGAGTCAGATATATGGCAGCATGATTTTGAGTATAAGTAGAAGATTGCTAGGGTTGTATACCGAAAATCATGTTTTTAGTATTTAATTTTATTTCAATAAAATTAATTTTTTATTTTATGAGAACCTTAATGAGCAATGTATACAATATCATTTCTTTAATGTTATGCAGGGATGTATTTTATTCTGTACAGTATTTAATCTGGTGTGTAGAGAACGACTTGCACACAAAAGACCAGATTATAGGTTCTTCTAGAATATAAGTTTTTGTTCACAGTTTAGATGAAAATGGACAAACCATCGATACGACTGTAGTACAGAGTTTTAGTAGGCTTGCCTTGGTTTTGGAGAACAGATAATAGGGTCGCCAATTATTCTGACTCTCTGTGCTAGTACACTTTGTGTGTATTGAACGGGACACATTGAGGTAATTAATTTTATACTAATTATATAAATTAATTCACACCTTAAGATTATTACGAATAGTGCTTATGCTTTTAATCCTAAAATAATTATTGATTTGTGTATATTTAATATTCGTTATTTTGATTCACTAGAGGGTGCGATCTTATATGAGTCTATATTCTCGGTGAGTTGGATAGAGGTATTATTTATATGATGAATATTAATTATTAACAGAATTCGCGTCTCAAAAGATCGAGATTGATAATACCCCTTTAAGGAAGTTTGTAAGTTTTGACCGGACCAAACCCAACAGGTAAATTTGATATCCGGCGGTTAAATAAGTTAAGCAAAAGAGTTTAAGAAATTTCAAGATACCGATTAAATTAAATTATCGGTAATTAAATGTAATTGGCGGGTATCAAGAATCTTAACGAGAGAAGATGAGTTAAGCATTTAATAATAGGAGCTCAATGCAAGATGGTCTTGAGATTATGAAAATTGCAGAAACCGCTGCAAGGTTTTCATAATTACAGATACAATTGAGAGGTTTGCTTAATTATGGAAATCGCTGGATACGTATCTAGATTACACTAGAATTTTTCGTCATAATTACTCCACATGTCTCAACTGTAATCCTATAAATATGTAGGTAGGCTGAACTAAATTCACAACTTATCTTCAAGACTAAAACTGATCAGGTTATGCCAGTACGAGTTCTCGAAAGTTCGTAACCCACACTACATTCGAGAATCACATAAGGAAATACAGTAGAAGGTTTGACGGGAGCTTTAACTCGGAATCAAAATCGTAGCAGGAGAATCGACCGAAAAAAATGGAATTATTCTAAATTAACTGTGGTTGCATGAGTTTTTATTTTGATCATTCGACATCAAAAGTTTTATCTGGAACCCATTTCGACATTTGCCTATCCAGTTAATTTTTATCAAAAATCGTTTACAAAAATAATGATCTTGACAGTTTTACCTCCAATAGAAAGGCCGATCAAGATAATTAATTAGCACGACCCAGAGTCCAAATTCATCCGAAAGCGTCCTTACACCCTTAGAAAATCATGTGCGGTTAGATTCCATTTGAAGGACATGAAGAGTGACTGACACCCCTACATCATACACTTGCGAGTCATAAATCTTATCAGTTACAACGTAATTCTTGGCATGGATTGCCTCCCCGGACATCAAGCCATCATCAATTATCGTCAGAAGAAGATCTGAGTGCATAAAGAGAATGAAACCTATGTACAGATCCAAGGAAAAACAATGTGATACCCTTATACCTATTAGCGCGAAGGCATACGAATCAATTGATTTCACGGGTTGATTAACCTGCATGCTCGCCAATACGAGCACCCTGTTAGCCACCGAGTAACCACAGGTTATATGTAAATACAAGGACGTATTTCCAGAGGAATTGCCCGGACTCCCACCGCATCAAGAGATCGAGTTTTTGTTAAATTCTAACCAAGCACCGCACCGATTCGAATGCACCACATAAGATGGCTCCCGCAAAATCGAAGGATCGTTAAAAGGACAGTTACAAGAGCTACTCAACAAGGATTTATCCACCTAAACACTCCACTATGGGATGCAACAACATTGTTTACTAATGAAACCTCAAGGCTCTACATGGACTATCGACAGCTGAGTAAGGTGACGATCAAGAGTCGATAGCCATTACCACGACTAGATGACCTTTTTTATTAACTCCAAGGAGAAGAAACTACAACAACTGACGGCAGAGGCGAAACTATAAAGATCAAGCAAGAAGACTTCAACCAAGAATGAGTGGTTTGAAACGAATGATGCAGCCCGACCAACAAGGGAATGTCGGATAGAATGTTCGCACTTTACGAGGAAAAGAGAATTCATCGATAATCTGAGGTACGCTCATAGTGTAAAGCTTTTAGGTAAACACTAGTCAATAACCCCTGCACTATAGGTATACGATGTGATCTTTGAAAGTCGTTGTAGCAATCGATCAAAGAATCTAGCAAGATGAAACAACCACCACTCAAGGTTGCTGAACGTATAAGCTTAACCCTATCCACACCCTCAACCAGGAACGACTCGAGTGAACAAAGACGCAACTTTGAGGAGAGCTCAATAAAGATCTAAAGGAAGGTACTCTAGCAGAAAAGCTATTATGTTGATACTAGCCCTATAGCAGTGCCATGGAAGTAAGAGAGTCAACTTAAAAACGAGAAGGCATAACGTCAGTAAATCATCCACAATCTTTCACACAAAGAAGTACGGGATGAGATTTCAAGGACGAAATTTGTTTTAAGGAGGGTAGATTATAATGACCTTGTTCAAACCCTAGTATTAACAACGATTAGCCCATGAGATCTTAGGTTGTTAAAAGGTCAAAAAACCATAATTCGATCCAAAAACCCTAAGAGACCTAGCACTCAAAAGGAAAAATCCTAATACTCGAGAAAACTCCCAACATCCTAAATTAAGTAATTACCATGAAATATTAAATTAAAAATTAAAAATTCTCATAAAATGGGTAAAATGACCATTTTGCTTCTAGTATACCAAAAAAGTCTTTAAAATGCAAAGTTTAACACATGAACACCCTAAATTAAATATTTAAATTCAAATAAGTAGTAAAAGGAAAAATAACAACAAAAATAAACAAAATACCCACATAGGGCCGACCATACCCAGGAAAGTGTGCTAAAAAATCTCCTTTTGCATTTTAAGTTCAAAATGAAAAAAAGAAGTACAAATCAAGAATTATTATGATCCAAAATTATTCAAATAAGTAATATTCAAAATAATATAATATTTTAAGCCAACAAAAATAAATAAATCATCATTGAAGTTCCTACACACCTAAATAAGTCAAAAAGTCACATGTAGTTAAAATAATTTAAAGTAGTTTAATTGCTTACACTTAAACAATTAATTATTGTCAGAATTTTTATAAAATATAATAATAATAATAATAATAATAATAACAATAACAATAACAACAACAACAACAACAACAACAACAACAACAACAACAACAACACTAAAATAATCCATTTTAGTAACTTAGAAAACCAAAAAGATACATCAAATCAATTTTAAAAAATACTTTCTTGAAAAATGTAGTGTCAAAACACCACGAAATAAGCAATATAAACTAGAACATACATTATACATCTATTAAATGAATTTCAACCAATCTCTGCAGAAATAAGCTCTACATCTCAACACTAACTCCCCCGTCAAAAAAAGGACAAGCATTCCAAGTCTACCAACCCGATATCTCAGGGAATACAACAACCCAAACACTCATACTCACACGGTAGAGCAAACAAACCTTCACCAATAAATTTTGAGGAATCAATCCTACAATCTCCCGATCATGATGGTACAAGTTCCTAAGGCACAAACCAAAGGACCACAGTAGGGTACAAGATCTATGGAGATTTTCACCTCCTCAAAAAACAGCCAGATCAAGAATCAATCAAGGGTCCAAACTCCATATCCAATCAAGATGAAACAGCTCACACATGATAACCATCCATAAGGTAGTTTTCTCTCTCTGCCCAGAGAAAAGAAAAAGACAACCAGAAGCTCTCGCTCAACACCGTCCCATTCTCAATACTCATCAAATACTCGGTTCAAGAGAATACTGCCCATCTAACTTTGAGTTGACATTGACCACCACCATACAAATGTTGTCCCCAATCGCAATAATCATACCATTCGTCACACTGAGTCCTCAAATTCAAACCCCGTTCATACACCTCGAACACCATCAACTTCCTATGCCCCATACAACTTGTCTCGTAGGATTTTTAGTTCATTACCGAGTACTCACAGAGGCACAACACCAACATTCCCATTATTTCAAGGCCTCGCCTCACAAGGTTGCGGTACACTAACCTAACTCCCAACAGTTAAACTGTGACGCCCCGTCCTCCGGTCACGTCAGGACATACATAAATATAAATACAGGGATATACTACCCATACATTCATATGTACATATGATAGTTAATATATCATAAACGAGTTTTAAACTGTTCAAAATTACATAACTATTACAGTTTTTTCAAGAAAATTCAAACATTACACTAAGCACGGGAAAAACTGAATATAAGAACAAAAGCAGAGATCTTGGTTCCTCAGAATGCATCAGCTAGATCCATGTGCTCTTGGAACTCACCATGTTCTTCCAACTCTTCTTCTCCCTCTGGGTTGAAATCCTCTAGGAACTCTTCCTCACCTGTGGCACGAATACCATGAGCCAAGGCCCAGAAGCATAATACTCTAATCTTCTAACTAATCTCACGGCACAAAACTTACCATAACACATACCATATAACACCCAGTACAGTTTATAATCAAGGAGACAGACAAATTTATGATAGGATAGCAGATAAGATAATAAACATGTGCATATGAGATGTCATATATAAAATGCAGATGCCCAACCCAACATGCACCTAGATTATAACAAGGATTCTACACCAAAAATCACAAAAGTAGACTTTCACGGGTATTTGATCACCAAATGCATCATCGCGCCTCGTTGCGAATAGTAACCACGTCGTATGGCGTCATGCCATAGCTGTTTTACTCAATAGCAATGGCGTGGGGTCCGCACCATACTACATGCCAATAATATCTAATAAACCATTCCAAACACCGAGGACACGCCTTGGGTGTATAAACCAATTCTGTAACACCGAGGACATGCCCAAAGTGTACAAGGGGAATTCATCCCAAGCGATTTGTCCCACCTTTAAACTCGTGATGCCTTCGCCAGTGTCAACCAAAAAGTCCAAGCTATCGAAATCTGAATGCTAGCGACTAACCCATGGTACCCAACAATATCCATAAATCATGTCAAATATCGGGGACACTCCCAGGGTGTATAAACCAATTTTGTAACACTGAGGACACGCCTAGGGTGCACAAGGGGAATTCATCCCAAAATATTTTTGAAAATGGCAACTAGGGACGCCCTCGACTTAGAATCAAGAACGACAATCTCAATACAGCCTATCCCAACAACGGTTTGCGCAGATGGACTCCAATATGCCAGGATGAAAATAACAATGTCAATGATGTATGGTATGGATCTCAAATACAACCATCTATAGCATGGCATCATCTATCTTGGCATGATTCATGGTATAACGCGCAAAGCATAAGGTACAAGTATGTGAAGCACAAGTTATAATTCTCAAGATATGATTCAAATATGAAAGCATGGGTTCTAAATCATCATACATTCACTTATAAATATTAATCGATTAATTCAAATCAATCATCATACAAAAACTTATGTCTTATAGAGAAGGGTACTCAAATATACACTTAACAAATTTTAAAACCAAAAGTCAAGTATTAAATTAAAAGGGTCAACAAGGTTTTGGTGTATCTAGACATGAAATTAAGTTATGATTTTTATATACCATTTAGCTAAAAATATTTTCTACAACTATCATGTTTAACACCAAGGTCAAATCCTAAGGCAAATAGGTGAAAATTTCATCTTAAGCAAAAATGTTTCAGCACTTTTCTCGAGATTTTACCAAAAATATGCTTCTATTGGTCTCGGCTTTGGGGTATCATATCACGTCCAAATGAGCCCATTTTCTAGTATATTCTAGTTAAACAAGTCCCCTATAAGTTCCACGTTTAGAGTTAAGAGTAGTTGTTTGAAACAAGATAGACTTTGTGGCCATTTTAGAAAATAGGTTCTGTCAGCCGCCAAAACTCAGCAGATCCGGTTTTGAACAGAGGGTTTGAAACGGTTTTGGGGTATTATCCTGAGGCTTTAAGGTCTGATTTTTGGAAAGAAAATACTTCAATATGTTATCAACAATGTTCATGTAGACCACTTTTGGAATAGGTCACTGAAAATCAGGGTTTTGAGCTATATAAAAATAGGTAACAGAATGTTCCTTGGGGGCTGAAACTCAACAAAGACTTTCAAAGGAGTTTTGACCTATCAAGACTCAATATTTTGTTTTCATTTTTGATGGGTCGATATATATACATTTTATCTACAACTTTGATGTTTTGATCAAAGTTCGAATCTCATCTTAAAATAGGATTTCCAAGTCGGTAGGGTTGACTGGTCAGAAAATGACGCACTTTGGTAAAATTGCAATATCTTGAGTTCTAGTTATGAAAATGAATTGAAACCAACTTTTGATGAAAGATAACACAAAAAGATAAATTTGGACATAAAGTAAATGCTTAGATCAATTTTCTACAATGATTTATGGTGTTTCAAATCTTAGGGAAGAAATATCAAAGTTCTCAAAAATTATGCCTCTTAGGGTCCAAGTTTTCTACTTATGTCATGTCAAGTTTTTGTTCCATTTCTTTGTATGCTTGTATTTTAGAGTTTAATATCAACGCTCCATCATACTTAGAGGTCATCAAACTCAAAGATAACAACACACAACATCTCATATCATTCGTAAACATATCAGCCCCTAATTTCTAACCACGACGTCTTTTCGGTTTGATTTTGGTTCTTGGTTCTTGAAGTGTTTAAAGGGATGTGTTGGGGGATATTTTGAGGGATCTTAGACACAAGTTTTAGAGGTTTTACTTACTTGTTTGAGCAATCAAAGAAAGATGAAGGGTTGATTTGGACTTAGCTTTCAAAAATCTCCTCGGTTTCTTCCTTTTCCTTCCTTTTTCTTCCCTCAAACTCACCTTATCACTCAAGGTCAAGGGGTTCTGGTTTCTCCCCTCTCTTTGGCCAAAAATATCATATAGAGAAGAGGGTATTTGGCTCTCTTTATATAGGCAAGGCTATGGGACATCTGGGAGACAAAAAGTACCAAAAAAGTCCTTTTTCTTCCTTTTCATAAATGTGAATTGAGTTTGATTTGAATTGATTTAAGCTTTTGTGGGCTAAATTTAGATATGGGGAAGCTAAATGTAGCTAGGGTTCAGTTTGGGGGACAAAAATCTAATCTCCCATCAATCAAGGGGGTTGTCTCAGTTTTTGTGCCCTTATTGTGCAATAAAATATATTAAAAGTTAATTTGATGCATCTTTTTGGTATCTTTTTCTATTTAGACTTATTATTTTAATATGTTTATGAGAAATATAGTATTTTAATGTATTATCATAATTTTTATAGTAATTTATTAAATAGATGTAGTCTTTTAAGTCAAATTAAGTTATTTTGACAATATATGACTTTTTGACTTCTTTTGTTGTATATGAACTTCAATAATGATTGTTTGCTTTTGTTAACCTATAACACTATATTTTTATGTATATTACTTGTTCAAAAATTATTGGATTATCATAATGCTTAATTTAATACATTTCTCATCATTTAAAGCTAAAAATAAAGCAAAAAGTCACTTTTTGGCACACTTCCCAAGGTGGTCGACCTCTAAGGGGTATTTTTGGAATTTTTGATGTTATTTTGTCTTTTACTACTTGATTGTACTTAAATCCTTGATTTAGAGTATCCATATGTCAAAATTTAAATTTTTAAGATTTTTTACAGTATTAGGGGCAAAACGGTTATTTTACCCTATTTACTAGGATTTTAGATTTTTAATTCATTATTTCATGATATTTACTTCATTTAAAATGTTAGGAGACTTTCTAGGTACTAAGATTTTATTGCCTGTGTTTTGAACCTTTTTAGGGGTTTTGGGCCGAAATTAAGATTTTGAACCTCCTCTGTATTGAATGGCCTCGTGAACTATCCGTCACTAATACTAGGGGTCGAGTAGGGTTGTTACAATATACCCCCCTAAAAAAATATTTCGTCCCCAAAATTTCGTATCGTACCTCAATCTGCGAATAACTAGGGATGACTTTCTCTCGTTCCCAGGTTGATTCTTCAATTCCGTTGTGATTCCAATGAACTCGAATGAGCAGGATGGTCTTTCCTCTAAGAACCTTGTCACATTGATCAATTATCCTTACGGGTTGTTCTTCAAAGGTAGTGTCCTCATCGACATGGAGTTCCTTCCACTCTAAAATATGTGTAGGATCAGGTTCGTACTTTCTCAACATCGACACATGAAAAACGTTATGAACACTGACAAGCTATGGTGGTAGCGCCAAACGATGTGCTACTTCTCCAACTTTAGCCAAAATCTCAAATGGTCCAATGAACCTTGGAGCTAGCATCCCTTTCGGCAGAAACACATAACTCCTCGTCGTGGTTGGATCTTCAGGAATACATAATCTCCTACTTCAAATTGTAGCGGTCGCCGTCGTTGATTAGCGTAGTTCTTTTGTCTGCTATGAGCGGTGGCTAATCGATGCTGAATCAGTCGAATCTTCTCGGTAGTCTCTTGTATAAGATTTGGTCCAAAAAGTGCGTTCTCTCCTGCTTCAGTCCAACAAATAGGTGAATGACACGGTCTTCCATAAAGAGCTTCATACGGTGGCATGCCAATACTGTATTGGTAGCTATTGTTGTAAGCGAACTCAACCAATGGTAGGTGCTTCTCCTAATGTCCCTTAAAATCCATGACGCAAGCTCGAAGCATGTCTTCTAGCGTTTGAATTATGCATTCAGATTGTCCGTCAGTTTGTGGATGAAAAGTCGTGCTGAAACAAAGCTCCGTTCCAAAAGCAACTTATAAGCTTTGCCCAAATTGCAAGGTAAAACGCGGGTCTCGATCTGATACGAAAGATAACAGAATTCTGTGAAGACGAATAATTTCCCGAACGTATTTCTGACTCAGGTTTTCCAATTTCTTGGTCGTCCGAATAGGTAGGAAATGTGCTGACTTTGTGAGACGATCCACGATTACCCAGATAGAGTCGTGTCCTGCTGGTGACATTGGTAGTCTAGAGACAAAATCCATAGTGATGTGGTCTCATTTCTATTGAGGTATCTCCAGGGGTTGAAGGGTTCCTCCTGGTCTTTGGTGCTTGGTTTTCACTTGCTGACATGTAAGGCATTTGGCTATGAAGCTTGCTACATCCTTTTTCTTGCCATTCCACCAATAGTGCCTCTTCAAATCTTGGTACATCTTTGTTCCTCTGGGATAGACCGCAAAGACTGATTGATGATGTTCCTTCAGGATGCCTCTCCTTAGATCCTCGACATTCGGTACGAAAAGTCTACCTAGGTATGTCAGAAGTCCGTGTTTGTTGACTACCCAACCAGGTTTTGATTCCTCCGTGATAAGGTGCCTCCGAATAAATTTAAACTCCTGGTCATACTTTTGGGCATTCACGATTTGTTGATGAAGATTTGTCGTTGCCACGGTTAGACAAAAATAGTTCCCATCTCCCAATTTTGACGGTTGGAGTCGATATTCGTTGAGTATTCCCATCATGTTCCATTTCCTTACCACTATACCAGCCAACGTGCTCTTTATCCTCCAACTAAGGGCGTCAGCCACCACATTCGCTTTACCCAGGTGATAGTCTAAAGTGAACTGGAAGTCCTCCAGGTATTCCATCCACTGGCGTTATCTCATGTTGAGGTCCTTCTGGGTGAACAGGTACTTCAGACTTTTGTGGTCTGAGAATAGTTCAAACTATTCTCTATAAAGATAGTGCCTCCATAACTTCAGTGCGAAAACCACGGCTGCAAGCTCTAGGTCGTGAGTAAGATAGTTCTGCTCGTGAGGTTTCAACAGTCTTAACCCATAGGTTACTACCTTATCGTTTTGCATCAGCACGCATCCTAAACCTTCCTTAGATGCATCGCAATACACTGTATATCCAACCTCTCTTTCATATATGATTAGGATAGGAGCGCTAGTCAATCTTTTCTTAAGCTTTTGAAAAGTCGTCTCACACTTATAGTTCCATTCAAACTTTACTCCCTTCTGTGTCAATCTTGTCATTGGTCACACCAGTTTAGAGAAATCTTGGATAAACCTTCGATAATATCCAGTTAGTCCCAGGAAACTACGAATTTCAAAGACATTTTCGACTGGCTTCCAATTCAAAACGGCTCCCACCTTGGCTAGATCCACAGTTATCCCTTCTTTAGAAACTACGTGTCTTAGAAATTTCACTTCATGTAACCAAAATTCGCACTTGCTTGCCTTCGCATAGAGTTGTGAATCCTCTAGTTTCTGCAAAATAATCCTTAAATGCTGCTCGTGTTCTTCCTCAGTTCTTGAATATACCAAGATGTCATCTATAAAACCACTACAAACTGGTGGATGTAGGGCTGAAAAAGTCTATTCATCAAACTCATGAAAACTCCTAGGGCATTCTTCAATCCAAAAGGTATCACCACGAATTCATAGTGTCCATATCACGTTCTAAAGGCTGTCTTTGAAATATCTTCCTCTTTAACTTGAAGTTGGTGGTAGCCTGAGCGTAGATCGATCTTTGAGAAACAGGCTGACCGTCGAAGCTAGTCGAAGAGATCGTCTATGTGGAGTAAAGGGCATCGATTTTTTATCGTTACTTTGTTCAACTGACGGTAGTCGATGCAAAGACGTAAGGTTCCATCCTTCTTCTTGGCAAATAATGCTGGTGCTCCCCACGACGATGTACTTGGATGAATAAAATCCTTACTGAGCAATTCTTGAAGTTGGTTCTTTAACTCTCTTAGCTCAGCGGGAGCCATCCGGTGTGCTGCGATCAAAATCGGTGCAGTTCCAAGTTAGAGCTCTATCGAAAACTCAACCTCACGGTGTGGGAGTAATCCAGGTAGCTCCTCCGGGAATACATCTTCATATTCACACACGACTCGTGGTAACTCGGGGGTTAGTGAGACGTTTACACTAGCAAGCAGACAGGTTAATCTTCATACAAAGTTATTCGATTCGCGCTCTTTCGCACTACTCGGGGTTAAGACTTCGCGTCGTTCTCCTTGAATTTGCATGGTAGTGCCATCCTATGCTTGTGCCCATATTTTCTTCTGTCGATAATCCATGATAGCGCGATGTCCAGAGAGCCAGTCTATTCCTAGAATCACATTGTACTCATTAAAGTCCATTACTCGTAAGTCGCAAGTCATAAGGGTGTCGGTTACTCGCAACGTACATGCTTTACAAACAAAATCTACTCGTGCTAGACTTCCTAAGGGTGTGATAACACTTAAGGTTTGGTCTAGGGCCTTAGGTTTCAATAACAAAGATTTCATGTAGGCTAAAGATATAAAGGAATGGGATGCTCCAGAATCAAACAACAATTTGACTAAAGTATTAAACAATACGAACATACCTTGTAAAACCTCGGTGTCTTCCTCCTCCTCTTCTTCTTGCAAGGCAAAGATGCATCCTCTTATAGGCCTATTTTCATTGTTGTTCCTGGTGTTCCCGTTCCTTATCCCATTGCTTCAACCTCCCTGGGTTTTCTGATTTTCGTTATGCGGTGGCCTTCCCCTTCCATTCTGCTGGTTAGCTGCTGACCTAGCAATTTGAACAGGTTGTGGGTTTCTTGGCAATGGATTCTGGGGTTGCCTCCATTGTTGGGGTTGGTCGTTTTGATTCCTCTATTTTAGTTGCGGACAGTTCGCCTTCTTATGTCCTGGTTATTGACATTCATAACAGATCACAGATCTCGTAGAGGTACCCCTTGATTATCCCTGTCTATTATCCTGGTAATATGGTTTATTAGGGACAAACGCTCTGTTGCTCCTGATAGGCGCTCCGGAACTGGTACTTCCTTTCTTTTGGTTCCAAATCTTCCTTGAATCGGCCAAATCAGTTTCAGCAAACAACGCGGCCCGAACTACTTGAGTATATGTAGGGAGCTGCAGGCAAATCACCCTGGTTTGAACAGATGACTCAAGGCCCCATTTAATCTTTCGCGCCTTCGATTCCTCATCAGGTACTAGGGTTGCGGCGAAGCGACTTAACTCCTCGAAATGATTCACGTACTGCTTTAATGTCATCGAGCCTTGTTTAAGATCCAAGAACTCATGAACTTGTCCTTGATGGAAGGGGGCTGGGAAATACTTTTCCAAGAACAAACCCTCAAACTGGTCCCAAGCTAGAGCTGCTACGTCTTGTGTGTTGTTGATCAATGATCCGGTTCTCCTTCTAGTAGGTGTGCCGCCAAGGCTACGCGGTCTGCTTCGTCCTAGACTCCCATAGAATTAAATAACTTCTTGACCGCCCTCAGCTACTCTTTTGCTTTCCTAGGTTCTATTCCTCCTCTGAACGTCAGGGCTCGCTATCTACCCATCTCAAATAAGAACCACGCTCGATCACACACGATATGACGATTGATGCTAGCGGCTAGTTCTCATAACACTTGCACTAATCCTAGCACTTCGTTGTCTATGGGTCCGTTAGCTTGTCGGTGATTTGGTCGTCTACTAGCCATTCTAAAAAAAAGAGTTATGGTCTTGCAGATTATTTCAGTTCTTGATTATTTCTCGTGTTTTGGGATCTTGTGGAGTTAATACAAGGTTGTAAAATTACTTGTAGATATTTAATAGTAATGTTTTCATTTCATCTCAACTCATAACTGGTACAAGATTTTTCAAGTAGTTCGCAAAATATGCATACAACACTTAAACAAAAGAGAAATACTAAGACTCATGATGCTTTCGTCGGTGTCAACCCAAAAGTCTAAGCTATCGAAATCGGAATGCTAGCAACGAACCCTTGGTGCCTAATAATATCCGTAAACCATTTCAAACACCAGAGACACGCCTAGGGTGTATAAACCCATTTTTTAACACTGGGGACGTGCCCAGGGTGCACAAGGAAAATTCATCCCAAAACATTTTCGAAAATGGCAACCAGGGACGCCCTAGACTTAGAATCAAGAACGATAATCTCAATACAGCCCATCCCAACAACGGTTTGCACAAATAGACTCTAATATGCCAGGATGCAAATGACAATGTCAATGACCTATGGTATGGATCTCAAATACAACCATCTATAGCATGACATCAACTAGCATGGCAAGATTTATGAGATAATACGCAAAGCATAAGGTACAAGTATGTGAAGCACAAGCTACAATTCTCAAGATATAATTCAAATATAATAGCATGGTTTCTAAATCATTATACATTCACTTAGAAACATTAAGTGACTAATTCAAATCAATCATCATACAAAAACTCGGGTCTCTTAGGGAAGGGTACTCAAACATGCACTTAACAAATTTTAAGGCCAAAAGTCAAGTATTAAATTAAAAGGGTCGATAAGGTTTTGGGGTATCTAGACTTGAAATCAAGTTATGATTTGTATACAGCATTTAGATAAAAATATTTTTTACAACTATCATATTTAACACCAAGGTCAAATCCTAAGGCAAATGGGTGAACAATTCATCTTAAGCAAAAACGGTTCAGCACTTTTCTCAAAATTTTACTAAAAACAAGCTTCTGTTGGTCTCGGCTTTCGGGTATCATATCAAGTCCAAATGAGCCCATTTTTTAGTATATTCTAGTTAAACAAGTCCCCTATAAGTTCCACGTTTAGAACTAAGAGTAGTTGTTTGAAACAAGATAGACTTTTTGGCCATTTTAGAAAATAGGTTCTGTCAGCCGCCAAAACTAGCAGAGCCGATTTTGGACAGAGGGATTGAAATGGTTTTAGGGTATTATCCTGAGGCTTTATGGTCTTATTTTTGGGCAGAAACTACTTCAGTATGTTAGCTACAATGTTCATGTAGACCATGTTTGGAATAGGTCACTAAATATAGGGTTTTTGAGCTATATAAAAATATATAATAGAATGCTCCTTGGGGGCTGAAACTCAACAGAGACTTTCAAAGGGGTTTTGACCTAGCAAGACTCAATAGTTTGTTTTAATTATTTGTGGGTAGATAGATATACATGTTATCTACAAGTTTTATGTTTTGACCAAAGTTCGGATCTCATCTTAAAATAGGATTTCCAAGTCGGTAGTGTTGACTGGTTGAAAAATGACACACTTTGATAAAATTGCAATATCTTGAGTTCTAGTTATGCAAATGAGATGAAACCAACTTAGGGTCTAAATCTTCTACTTATGTCATGCCAAGTTTTTGTTCCATTTCTTTGCATGCTTGTATTTTAAAATTTAATATCAAGGCTCTAGCACACTTAGAGGTCATCAAAATCAAAGATAACAACACACAACAACATCTCATATCATTCATAAACATAACAGCCCCTAATTTCCAACTACGACACCTTTTCAGTTTGATTTCGGTTCTTGGTTCTTGGTTCTTGGAGTGTTGAAAGGGATGCGTTGGGGGGATATTTTGAGGGATCTTAGACACAAGGTTTAGAGGTTTTACTTACTTATTTGAGGGATCAAAGAAGGGTAGAGGGTTGATTTGGACTTAGCTTTCGAAAATCTCCTTGGTTTCTTCATTTTCCTTCCTTTTTCTTCCCTCAAACTCACCTCATCACTCAAGATCAAGGGGTTCTGGTTTCTCCCCTCTCTTTGGCCAAAAATATCATATAGAGAAGAGGGTATTTGGCTCTCTTTATATAGGCAAGGCTAGGGGACATGTGGGAGACAAAAGTACCAAAAAAATTCATTTTTCTTCATTTTCATAAATGTGACTTGAGTTTTATTTGAGTTGATTTAAATTTTTGTGGGCTAAATCTAGATATGGGGAAGCTAAATATTACATTTTCAACAAGTATTGGATCATCATAATGCTTAATTTAATACATTTCTCATCATTTAAAGCTAAAAAGAAAGCAAAAAGTCATTTTTTGGCACACTTTTCAAGGTGGTCGGCCACTAAGGGGTATTTTTGGCATTTTGATATTATTTTGTCTTTTACTACTTAATTGTACTTAAATCCTTAATTTAGGGTATCAATATATCAAAATTTAGATTTTTAAGGCTTTTTATTGTATTAGGGGCAGAACAGCTATTTTACCCTATTTATGAGTATTTTTTATTTTTAATTCATTATTTCATGATATTTACTTCATTTAGAATGTTAGGACTCTCCGGGTGCTAGGGTTTTATTGCATGTGTTTTGTACCTTTTTTGGACTTTCGGGCTGAACTTAGAGTTTTGAACCTCCTCCATATTAAATGGCCTCGTAAACTATCAGTCACTAATACTAGGGTCTGAGCAGGATTGTTACATAAACAACAGTCATATTATAGTCTCGAGTTCACTATTTAGGTAAACCCATAAAGAAAACACACAGCGCTTAATCGAAGAAGACCCAATTTGAGACCTTTGACCCAGAGTTACCCATAACTCCACGACTGTATAAACATCGTCCACACTTCTACTCTCCGAGCATAAGGACAACTACATACCTTTTGGATCCATGATTTTTGCCTGCTAACCCTAGGGCACTCAAACTATTATGGTACATTGTTGAACTTTACTACTCCACACTTAATTTCCAAGGGTAGAACAACATAGCCACCCCAAACCCCAGATTCAAACATAAACAACCTCTATCCCTTCAACAAACATCTCACTCATAATACACTATGCACTGAGTCAACCACACCACCAATCCCCTTCACGAGTTTCTCAAATCTAGTGTGCTTAACACTTGCGAAGGAGACAATAAAGCGACCACGTCGTCTTGTAAAAGATCTGATGCTACTCACATCTCAACTTCATCCAGGCACACCTCTGTACTCATCCAAACACAGTTCCCAAACACGATCTCCTAACCATAAGAACAACGATCAAACCACAGGCCTTTATTGCCGTGAAATTCCAAAAGAACTATTACTCATTGCACGCTAGAATCATAACTCAAGCCAATACACATTCCAACACATCTGTGACTTCACGATTAATCGACCGAGTACATCTCTAAGCTTACGCACCCATAACTCAACCCTCGAATCTCAATAAGGAACATAGCTTTCAAAGTTATCTGGTATCACTCTAACTACCTACAACACCCCACAGGCAAGGGATAACCCCTAGAACCCTTTTACATCTGTAATTTCAAAATGCGTTAGGCCAAAGATTACTACGCTCCCATCCACTATGTTCCTGCTCGTACCTCATTCTTGAGTACACGGCTCAAGACATAGCATGGGTCATGATGCACTTAATCCTCAACACGCCTACAACCACAAACACAAAATCTTAACCAAGAGAGATTACCACCATCCCACAACCCAATCACAACAGATGATCTTCAGGTGGTCCCAAACACCCTATCACACCTAATCACAAGGTCACTAGTAATACAACTCACCTTCTATAAGTATTACTTCCCAAGAAATGTTCTCTACCATGACCAACCAATTATCCATGCTTCAACAACATCGGAGCAAAACCATGATCATACGAATATATAATAAGTAACTAACTAAGGCCGACACCAACTCATGTAGTTACCATAACTTGCGAACAGGTTCCACAATGGACCAAGCGATCAATGCTCAACTCATAACCTTACCCCGCAGTATTCAACAACAACCGGGTTGCACCTCCATAACCCATGCCACAACCCCAACCACGACCTCATCCTTTTCGTGGAAACACATTTCATATATGAAATAAAAATAGAACAGAACAACATATGGTTTGATACATCATGTTATTGCTAACACATTTCACATAATCATGCTAACACTTATCCATTTAAGATCATGTAAACAAATTCCACGTACTGAGTAGCACTGACAAAAGTGATGAGTCACTTTGAATAACCTACTTAGATTCCTTGCTAGAAAGTACGCCGGCCAAACGTATTTCTAACTTGGCTTCTAAGTTTGTTAATCCAAACACCCAAACGCAAGATAAGTTAATCCTAAGATCCAACCTTCATACTCACGTATACACAAAATCCTCATATGATAATAGATTATCATTCTCATGCTATCATAACATTTAAACACATGCGATTAAGCACACGAAACCATCCTCTCAAGGTGATGCAACATCTCTCGCGGCTCTAAGATATTCGAACCTAGAGCTCTGATACTATGTTGTCACGCCCCAAAACTAAGGTCACGCAAATCACCCAAAAAAATTCATTTTGAGATACAAAGATCCATCAATACCACCTGAGCCAAGATTGGTCTAAGAACGTAAACGAAAGAGAGCTTAAAACATTTGAAAAATGTATTTTCAATGGTTTATTTTATGTAAAAGAATAGCCCTAAAAGAATAAGGTCATGGTCCCTAAGAGCTAAGCTATAAACAAATAATTAAAATTTTCACAAAACTGCCCAGACCGCTCGATCGGTCAAAAGACCGCTCAAGCGGTCCCTGCAGGCTCACTGTATTTCCCAACGCTAGAAACAAAGTAGTGTGCTCCCCTTGACTGCTCGATAGACCGCTTGAGCAGTTTGGCTCTTGACACTTTTTCAAAACACAACTTTTAACACCCAACACTTAAAACATTTTTCAACCTTTTTGAAAACTAAAGGCATAACAAGCTAAGTTAAAACAAGGTTCAAACCATCCTCGAGGCACAAGAACTTATATTAAACATAAACTAACCAAAAACGATAAACATTTCATGTAACTATGAAATTTAAAACAACTAACCCAAGGTTCCTCTCGTCGTCATACAAACATGCATGCATCGACACCACGGCTTACAATACATATGCTTTCAAGTCTAAAATATATAACATCATTACGCGATCCATTGACAACCAATAATAACTATTGACAAAAAAAAAGAGTTTTGTCCTCCGCCATCTCTGGGGCTCCACAAGATCAAGCCACATGATCTTTTTCACCTGAAGGTTTTAATTCCCACAACCTGGACCAAAGCTCAATAGGAAAAGATTAGCATGAATTAAAAGTATAACATGCAATCATGAATTATATAAGTCTCAAAACAAATTTTCATCCTTAAATTACCCCAAAAAAAAATTTCATCCTTAAAATCACAAGTTTTCATATAATTCCATAACGTCCAAGAGTTTAATAAACATAAACAACACATTATTCTCCAACCAGGTTTCCACAATCCACAATGATTCCTATGTACCGACTCTGCCGTACCGGGGACAAAGGTAACAACTGTAGACTCTCGCCCATTAGCATAGGTTTGGGGCACCTAATGACCCACTAGGTAATAACAAATTCTATACGGAGCTACAACAATAAACGCCTCCCATTAGAGCAACCAGTTCATTTACAAGGATTAACCCAAAGAAACAAAGCACCTACTTACGCAAAAATTTTAGACTTTCACCGAGGAGAAATGGAGGCCCATGTACACACACATTGTTATGGCACATAGCACAACTACCGACACATTTGTACTCACACAGCTATGTACACAACGTCCAATAGCAAACAGCTACGTCATTCATATAACCATGGAGACCAACCAATATTTTAATGAAAAAGGTTTCCACCATCTCAACCAAATCCTTTAAATCAAGGCTCAACCCCAAGAATTAGCTCCAAACATCAAAAATCATGTTTTTGCAACACGTGCATAAATCTTTCAAGATTTCAAAATTCATCTTTTCGAAAACCACGGACACATACGTCCACCAACTTTGTCATAAACCTAAAAAATGCATAACATACTTTTTATCTAATCAAATAAGGTTTAAACACAAAGTTTAACATTTATAGTATTTTAAAATAGTAGAAACTCATATAATCACATATATCACCATTTTAAAATAAGATAATCTAGAATCCTACTATAGAAAGTCAAAAACTCGAAACTTTAAACACTAGTGAAAAATTAATGTCGCTAAACGAGATTTGGTTCGGATGAAAGCGAAGCCTACGATACGTATATCAAAGATCAACTATCCCAACGCTAAGAACCGATCCTGAACTAATCTAAAAATTAGAGAGAAGGTAGAGAATTTGATCTTTTTTTTACGAGAGAGAATGAAGCTTGTTGAACAAGCTTGGGCTAAAAAACCAAGGCCATGAGCTGGCACTTTATACAACTCACGCAGACAGACCACTCGAGTGGTCTAAGGACAAATTGAGTGGTCCTGCCCAGAAAGCAAACCAACTTTCTGCCACAACGCCTAACAAGACCGGGATTGAAACCCACATACATCTCTAAGCCAACACATGCAATAAACATATAGAAACATGCTTTTCTCTAAAGACTAAAACGATATACAACACATCGCATATAAACATTACAAAATTAAAAGGAACAGAGTCTCACAATACTAACAACATTTTGCTTTTCCACAAGAGATATAAGAATACTGCTTTGCTAAAACATCATATTTTTACAAAAATCTCATAATTTATGAAAAACTTACTCAATCTTTGCAAAATATCACTTAGGCTCGACTGCCACAATTCATTAATTTTACTGTCTCATATTAAAAGTACAATTTTTGGCATATCCTTCATAATTCAAAATAACCATGTCTCATTTAGAACGCCTACCTAACAGTGTCCAAGTAGTCATCAACCTCCCGACGGGGAGTTTCGACGGTACCGTAACCCCAATTCTCAATGCATGGATAGTAACGTGATGGAATGAAGGCCACTCTCCACCAAGCACGAGTGGTATGCGTTATAATTGGGACTTAATTCGAAAGCTTTTAAACCAAAAATCACCGCTTAATAGGAAACCTCCCCAATAGGGACAAACAAAACCTATAGTTAAGTAATCTCCCTTAACGGAATATTAAAAGGCCGAAAGCCCTTGTAACTTAGCACTTTAGAACACAAAATCATAACATTGTCAAAATCCTCCTTTCACACACGCATGCTTTAAAAAATATACAGATAGCATATTTAAAACTCTCATGGAAACATACTCAAACAACTGACCTAACGAGGGAGAGCTTCTCTCTCTAGAGAGCTCTGCCCAAGGCTATGATGGTGATGTTTTGGCTAATAAGATCTGCTGGACTACCTTTGGATCACACCCATGGCAATGGTGGGGTGCTTTGAGAGTGCTATGGGGCTTTGGCATTGGTGCTTGTTTATGGTGTTCTGTGTCTTGAAGATTTCTACCTCTCCAAATAGTGGTTAGTTTCTTCCAGTTCTTTTGTTTATTAAGACATGAAGCTAGTTATATCTTCCTCGTGGAGGTTTCTTGTTCGATGGCTACTCAATAACAGGCTGTGTCCATTATCGTATTTGGTTTTTACGGAGCTTTTGTTTGCTTCAAATGTATACCATGAACTGCCTCTCTGGTCTGGTATCTCCTCCGATCATCCTTTATTGGAGGCTGATATTTTGTTTTTGAAGTTATATCCATGGACTCCGTTTGTTTGACCGAAGAGTATCCTGGGTTTTTTTTTGCATGACTTGGGCAGTAATAAAGGTAAAACCAGTGGTTTTTTTCTCTGGTTACCGTCTTCCCCATTCGATACAGGAGAAGTTGGGATTGACGGGTCTTTTGGTTTAAAATAGGTAAATCCTGATTTGCTTAGGTTAATGGGAGGAGAACCCCTTCGGGGCTTGTTGTGCTTGCTCAGCAATGGAGAAGTGTATCCGGGCTTAGCGAACTCTCCAGGTCGACACTGTCAGCTTGTCGAGTTTGGAGTAGAGTTTGTTTCATTTAGTAGTTACTCTGTTTCTTAAGAGGATTACAGCCATGAGCTCGCGGTTTTGGTGTTGTTTTGCTGGAGTGGGGTTTGGACCAATTCATCGCTGGTTTACGCCTAAGGTTGAAGATGAAGTTTTGGTACGCGCTTTGCTTGCGCGTGGAAAGAGACAGTTGCTTTAGGCTGATGGATGGGTCAAAGTGGACAGTCTTTTATACTGTTAGCAGCTCCTCCTGTAGCTTTACACAGCTCCAGATGTGATGATGGGCCAAAATAGTGGGCGATTTTGTGCAAAATTGTGGGCAGCATACAGACTGGTGCCTTTGCTTTGACGAAAGCATCTTGGTTGTTAAAACAATGGTCTGTGGTAAAATTTTTATCAACGGCTATGGTAAAGTGGGCCACAGGTTATTTAGATGCGGTATTGGTGGTGGGACCCGCATCATAAAGTGGGAATCCCATGTCCTGCCCAAGAGTGGCTTTTCAATAGGGGTGGGTCCCACGGTTTGGAAAGCTGGGAACCCTATGAGTATTGTTGATTAATTTCTCAGCTGTGATTAAAAGTTTTTAGGATGGACTAGCAGTTTTTTTATGGGTGATACAATTTAGTGGGATGGCTCCAATTCTCCAATCCCGTGGTGCGCTTGGCACGTGTACTGTTGGGATGTGATGCAATGTGGGTTCGTCCCACTAAAGTTGTGACTATTCATGTTGTTTTATGAGTTAAGTAGGACTCGTGGGGCCCATTGGCTTTTAAAATTAAATTGCTTCAGTTGGTTTAGTTTGCTAGTGCGTTCCCTGTCAGTGGGATTACTTTGTGCTTCACAGCCTTATGCGTGGTCGGAATTTTGTTTATTAGTGTTGGGACCTGCCTATTTTGGTGTGAATCTTTGGTAGTTCTTGGAGTAGGGATGTAACTGCTCGTCTGCTTCGACTGGATCTGATGGTAGAGCATCCTTTGGGATGGACTAGGGTTTCTCTTTACTGGATTCTCTGGTGATATTCTGCTGTTTGCTTTGCTGACTTGTTGGGGCCTCCCACCACTTCTGTTAAGCGTCCCTATGCGCAGGGGATGTTGGTGTTTGCGTTGGCAGGATTGAGTTGGAGTTTCTAGAACTGATCCGTTTGTTGCTTCCTCATGGCTGGCTAGGGGCCCATCTACCTCTGGCACTTTTCTCTTAGACGGCTGTTGGTTCCCCTTAGGTTGTCCTTTTTTATTTAAGGACCTCACTTTGGTATGGACTTATTTCTTCATTTTAGGGAGGTAATTTGGACTCTATCATTCCCTCCCTAGTTGTGGAGTGTGACTATTATTGAGTGTCTGAGTTTACCTTGCTTAGGTTTTGGGATTTGCTCTTGACTTTAGTCAGATCCTTGTTGTTCAAGGGTTGAAGCCTCTCGAGGAGCCAAACTTCAGTTGGGTTTACGTATATTTTGGGTTTGGATGATCAGTTCTTCTTATTGGATCTCTTTTTTTCTCTTGTTCTTATCTGAATTTTGGAGCTTTTTACCCTTTGCGGGAGCCAATTTTCAGTAGGAATTAGGAGTTTTTTAGTTCTTTGACATGTTTATTAGTTCTATCCTCTGTTTGCATGATGGTGCTTTCCTATCCGTGCGGATTGTGCGCGAACTTGTATGTAGATTTTTTTTCCTATCTACGCTGGTTGTGCGTGGTATATGCTTTGTTATTAGCTTTCCCCCGCTTAAAGCGGGGGTTTAGTTTTATTTGTTGAAAATGTGTAGGACGTAGGCTCCTAGTGGTACTTTTATAATTTTTTGGGGTATACCTCTTGTAATCATGTAGTTTTTTTTATATTACAATTAATTATCAAAAAAAAAAACTCTCATGGCATTTGAATATAAAATCATGGTATCGTAAGTTCACAAGGTTCAAAACATGAATATCAAAACATTTTAAAAGTATAATTCATGCATCATAGTTTAAGATAATATTAAGTACTCTCACCTCAACACAGGCCTGATAAAACTATTCCTTCGTTCATGATTCTCGTTCTTAACCCTTTGGTGACAAGACTCTGGTGCCTAGTAATAAATCAAACCCATACATCAGCGTACGATACTAATCTTTTACGTATTTTAAAATGACCGATTATTATATTTCCAAATGATCATAAAAATTAGAATTATATTTGCAAAATTTTTACTTTGGTCATTTAGTAAATTTCTTTCTTCAAGTTTAACCTTCCACATAAAAGTACCTTTTTAATAATAATAATAATTTTTTTTTGCAACTTCAAAATAACACTAAATAACACTTAGCTTAAAGTTTCCTTTTCATAATTTAATTACTAAACTCAATAATTTTTTTTTTACTCTTTAAGTCTTAGATTCTCAATTCTTTCATATAAAAGACTAATTTTTGTAAAAATACCTATTTTTGTTAAATTATTGTATTTAATATTTTCTAAATTTTTGTTTTCATTTTTTCGTATTTAAAATTGTATCTTTATAAAAATATTTTATTTTTAATACTAAAAATTTCTATTTATTTTATTTTAACAAAATCTACATTATCTTAATCTCAATTTAAAGTTTAAAACCATTATAAGAACATTAAAAATCAAGGAAAACTAGTAAAATTTGAAAATTTTTGCATTGAGAAAGAACGAACACAGGTGCGGAGCAGGGGGAAAAGAGAGTGAGTTCCGGTAATTTGGGGCTTGTTGTGGCGGGCTGGGGTTGTACTGTGGAGGTATGAGAGTGGTGTGGTGCTGGTGGTGGTGGTGGTGGATCGTTTGGTGGCTGTCGAGAGTGGTGAGGGGAGGAGAGCGAGAGATGGGGAGAGAGAGAGAGATGTACACCAGTGATGGGGAGGCCCGCGTTGTCGGCGGCAGGTGGGTAACGCCGACGTAGCTCCGGCGTGGACGGCGGTGGTGGTCAGCCACGGTGGGTGGCGCTGCTTGCAGCATGGGGCGAAAGAGAGGAGAACCGAGAGATTGTGAGAGAGAGAGAGAGATGGAGGAGGGAAGAGACCGGTGGTGGTTGGTCGGGATGGAGGTCGCCGGAAAAGGGGCGCCCACGTGGGGCGGCGGTGGTGGCTGGAGAGGCGCCAGTGGTTGGGTGGACGGTGGTCGCGGTGGAGGCGCGACTGAGCTTCTGCGTTTGTTTTCTCTGATGATGCTTTGAGCTTCACATGAATGTCATATATATTATATGTGTTATGTATATATAAATATCCTCCCGAGGGTTCCTAAACCAAAACTTGGAAAGTTACGAATTGCTAGGATAATGAAAAAGGCTTGGGCTCGCATTGTTATTTATTGGCGAGAGTTTTAGACAGTTGTCCCTCATTAACCAAAAACAAGCTCAAATAATACATCCTAAAATTTTTGACAAAAAATTTTTAATTTTAAAATATTTAAAAATTTAAGTATATGAACATTAATGTATTTTTGTGAATTTTTGTATAATTAAAATTTTCATTAAAGTTTTCTATCTATATAATATTTTTTTATTGTGATTTATTGGTTACCGGTATTTTTAATAGATGCAAAATTTTAAATTTAGAAAATTTCCAAAAATTCGAGATAAATTTTTAATGTTATTTTATGCTTTATCATGCAGTTAAAATTTGTATAAAAATTTTCTAATTATACAATAAATTTTTGACTCGTTCTATCACACCCCGATTTCGTAATCATAAAAACCCGTGAGATAAATGAAATTGAAACCCAAATTAAAGGCCTTAAATCAAAATTGACTCAAAGGTTGATCAGAATGAAACATTGCTTGAAGTTGAAACCAAAATATTTTCTCCAAAAAGGTGAAGTAAAAGACAGTGTCACGCCCTAAAATTTGAGTAACATTAAAAGCTCACGGAACAACTATTTTGGGATGCTACGATTCACCAAAATTGCCCGACCTCAAACGGGTTAAAAATCAAATCGAAAACGAAATTTTATTTGTAAAACTATTAACAAAATATGCCATTTTGTATAAAAATGAGATAAACCCAAACTTTTCCTGCCAAAGCCTCCTTTCGCAACAAAAACTAACTTTTGGTCACAACGGCTGTCCGCTCGAGCGCTCAGAGGCCCGCTCGAGCAATGAGATGCCCGAGAGTTTTTTCAGTCAGAAACCAGAAAAAAAATCTTCCCAAGTCTCAAAAACATACCTAAAAACATGATCTCTGAACAAGATTTCAAATGAACAAATTTTAGGAAACTAAATAGTTATTTAGTAGATAAACCACTTCTCAAATTTGGAAATGAAGCTATGAAAGCATAAAACCCCAATCAGAACAACAACTACCGTCAACCCAAGGCTCCACTCAAAGAAAAACATTTATACATGTATAATATAATTGCCTCAAGACTTACAAAACATGCTTCCAAGAACAAGCTATATATGTAACAGTACAAGATTCCCATAACAAAATAAAAAACTTTAAACAAAAGTCTTCTGCCTCCGGGGCTCCACTAGATCAACAAATGTGATCACAATCATCTGAAAAAGGTTTCTACAAATCCCACAACGTGAGCCGAAATCTAATAGGAAATAGACTAGCATGAATTCAAAAGTAAAACATGCTAACACAAATAATATGAATATTCTGACTCACACCAGCCTCAAAGAAAAATAATTTGTTAGGAGAAATATAACGTAATACAAGATCTGCTCGGTAGTCCAAAAAATACATCTTTTTTGCTTTTAACAATTACAATAAACAAAATTTACAGAAACAAAATTACAAAAAATAACATGAACAAAATATGCAAATCGAGTCCTGCAAACGCAGTTTCCTTAAGAATGATTCACCGCCTACCGAGGGTGTTGTAGGTTTTCCACCG
>JAULJZ010000002.1:249965-277311 GCA_032270985.1 Heliamphora pulchella | reverse complement strand
GTTTGCCTTTTTATGTTTCTGGCTGCTACTCACCATTGGCCTTTGTATTAGCTTGATGTGAAGAATGCATTTCTTCATGGCGATTTGCAGGAGGAAGTTTATATGGAGCAACCTCCAAGTTTTGTTGCTCAGGAGGAGTCCCAGCTGGTTTGTCACCTGCATCAATCCCTTTATGGCTTGAAGCAGTCTCCACGATCGTGGTTTGGTCGATTTAGTATGGTTATGCATCAATTTGGTCTTTTACAGTCCGGAAAAGACTACATTTTGTTCTATAGGCGCTCCTCTGCTGGATGTATTCTATTGGTTGTTTACGTTGATGATATTGTTATCACAGGTAATGATGCCATGGGCATTTCTGAGTTGAAGCAGTTTTTGAACTCAGTTTCAAACTAAAAACTTTGGGAAATTGAAATACTTCATCGGGGTTGAGGTGGCACGAAGCAAGAAGGGTATCTTTATTTCCCAGAGGAAGTATGTAGTGGATATTCTAGCTGATGCGGGACTTCTGCAAGCAAAGGGGGTTGAGTCACCTATGGACCCGAATGTCGAACTTCTCCCTAATGAGGGTGATGTTTTTATTCATCCTAACCGATATAGGAGAATGGTTGGGAAGTTGAATTATCTGACAACAATAACAAGACCGGACATAGCATTTCCTGTGAGTGTGGTGAGCCAGTTCATGACTGCGCCTCGGGTTCTACATTGGAACGCCGTTGTTCAAATTCTACGATATCTCCACAATAATCCTGGCAAGGGGATAAATTTCAGTGATCATGGTCACTTTATGATGGAAGGGTATTCTGATGCTGACTTGACGGGATGTCCCATTGATTGAGGTCAACTTCTGGATTCTCTTTATTTAGTAGTGGTAATCTTATCTCTTGGAAGAGTAAGAAGCAGGACGTGGTCTCTAGGTCGAGTGCAGAAGCTGAATATCGGGCCATCGCAATGGTGACATTTGAGATTTTATGGCTCCGTCAATTGCTTAGTGAGTTAGGTGATCCTTGCCATGGCCCAATAAAGCTGTAGTGTGACAATAAATCTGTTGTGTATATTGTCACAAATTTAGTGTTTCACGAGCGCACGAAACATATGGAGGTGGACTGCCATTTCATTTGGCGTGAATAGCAGAACGGTGTGATCGTGTTCGGATCAGTTCGTATTGGAGAGCAATTGGCGGATATTTTCATTAAGTGTGTTTCGGGTTCGATACATATGTGACAAGCTGGGCATGCTAGATATATATACTCCAGCTTGAGGGGGGGTGTTAGGTTTATGGTTATGTTAGCTTTATTATTGTTGTCATTCGGTGTGGTTGGACACACCGTAACTTATTGTATGTTGTTGCTAGTATATAAATAAATTGTTGCGTGCCCCATTAGGGTTAACGCTTTTATTCAATTTAATACTGTCCTATTAATAAATGGGGGATGGGCCCCACACATCTGTATGAATAATAGAGAAAGGTAAAGTAGAAATAGACGTGCTTTTATTAAAAGGCAAAGTTGATATTTTTACAAGTTTACATCCACTGCACTTAAAAATATCACTAATAGACACTTTGCCTAATCTACCAGGCAGAATCAAAATTTTTAGATGCTCACTAGATAAATGTCTTAACCAAGATTGCCAAAATGTAAAAAGGGAAAGAATGCCGAGCTAAGGAAAAAGTCGACATAGCAACAGAGGAAGCCACTAAAATGTGTAAACTCTTCAAAAGTATAGGTCACCAGCTCTAAGCCCGATCCCAATCTTCTTCTTAGTCGTTCGTTCCTGAACAACATAACTAGTGGGAAAAAAGGGCATCAAAACCAAAATAAAAAAGCTGGCTAATAGACAGTAAACTAACAGACAATTGTGATGTATAAAAATATTAGGAATAGACAAAGAGGATGAGGTAGATGGAACAACTGAACTAATAGAAGCAACGTGGTGCCATTGGATGGTGTAACAAGAATAGAATGAGGGCGATAGGACGATGCAGGGGTACGAGAGGTGAGTGGTGGGGAAGAATGGGCCTTATGTGCTAGCTTAGGGCAAGCAGTCTTCTAATGGCCCTTTTGGTGGCAAAAACTGCAGTCATCCATAGTAATCCATGACTTTAGCTTCCCAATGTCTTGAATCAGATGAGGGGAGGGAGTGAGCAGCAACGGAGGACGGGAAGTAACAGCCATTGACGAGGAAAGGGTGGCAAAGACTGATTGAGAGAGAATATGCATCTGAGCAACCTTGAACCTTGTGTCCTCTGTAATGAGCTCGCGAATATCCCCATCAACAGAAGGCAACGGAGAACGATGAAGAACAACGCCACGAAATTGGCTCAAACTGGTCAAGGAGGGCCATGAGAAACTGTACGAGCCTCTGTTTTTCGCGATACTAAAGATAACTATTAATTAGTTGCAAGTCAGAGGGTCCTATAAGGGCCAATTGATCCCAATAAGTTGTCATCTCATTATAAAATGCTTGGATTGATTTGTCATTCTGTTTGGCTCTTCGAATAGCCATTTCCAACTCATATTGCTTTGCAAAGTTAGAAGTGAGGTACATATTCTGAACATAATCCCATACATGCTTGGCGTTCGTATATTTTGAGAAATTTATTTCGATACTTAGCTCTATAGAGCTGTGAAACCAAGTGAGGACTTGTGCATTCTTAATATTCCTCACCACAATAGATGTATTATATCCCTCAGCCTTCGGATCTGTAGGTTGAATGGTTAAACTTGTTACATAACCCCATATCCCTTTTCTAAGATAATAACATTGGACCAATAAGAATAGTAGGTTCCATTAAGACGAATACTAATAGCTTGCAATTTATCCTCAGACATGTCGAAATTAGAGAACAAGAGATGAGGTGAATGGATCTTAGCCAAACAGGGCCAACAGAGAGACAAACCACCCAATTGCTGGTTCAAGACAGAGTTAAGGGTTCTGGCGCTGATGTTAGTTGAGGAGGCGAGCAAGGTCGGTGGTGTTGATTAAGGTGTCCAACAAGGTTGTTAGGGGTCTGTGATGCAAGAACGAGGTTTAAGCAATCGTGATGCTGGTCGTTGATGTTTTGGCACATAGAGTGACCCGATCCGACTTCTTTTACTCCATCGACCCACATTGGATTTTCTTCTACCGGCGACCTCTCTGACCACCAATGACTTTTCTGGTGGACCCCTGATTGGCCATACAGAACTTCGGCGCCTCCTTCAGCAATTATTTAGGTATTTGGCGCGAACTTGGTGACCTAACCTGGCTTGTTTTGCTCTGTTGACCTTCGCTGGATTGCCCCTCTGTCTCCGACGACCTCTCTGACCACTGACGACCTTGCTGGACCTTTAATTGGCCACAGAAAACTTTAGTTGCTCCCTTTGTAACTAGATTTGGACTTTTTGCATGATCTCTTCTTGACTTGATCCGTCTTTTGTTTGAGCCAACAACCTTTGTCAGGCCTTGTTTGCCACCGGTGACCCCCTCATCGGACCTTTTATTGACTATGACGACCTTCGTTAGACCTTCGTCTGGCTCTGTGGCTTATGAACTTGGGGGATCTTTGTGGATTGACGTCGCTGACTGATTGTGACTATATTTTGGCCCAATATTTTGAGGTGAGATTCCCACACGAGATTTTGGGCATGAGTTTTATCCGATATTTTGACTCGCGCTTTTGACTACAAGAATTGGATTCCAGTTTTCTTTGGACGCATTTTCTGAGATTTTAACCACCACCTGCTTCTAACATGACCATCTCTTATTCAGATTTGTATGGTTGTTATTTCACTGGTATTTCACCTATTACCTGGATTTTTTATTTCGGATGTTCGTATCATATGACATTTAATTTGTTGAGTCTTAGTTATTGTATTTCTCATTCTTCTCCCATCACTATTTCTACTGCTAATGGCACTTTTATGTATATTGTTTCTATTGGCTATGTTCTTCCTTCATCATTTTCTTTGCTATGTATTCCTAATGTCGTTTTTGCGTCACAACTGTCTACCAGTTTGCTATCTTTTAGTTAGCTTTCTGGTTTTGGTTTTGATGTCTTGTTTTCTTTTTCGGGTTGTGTTGTTCAGGATCATATGCCCTATAAGAAGATTGGGACCAGGCGTCGGACTAGTGATTTATATGTGTTGGAAAGTTTGCACGATCCTTTGAACTCTGCCCCTACTGCTCTATCTTCTTTTTGTTTAGATGAGAATTATTCTCTTTTTTATCTTTTGCATTCTATGTTTGGTCATTTTTCTAGTGAGCGCCTAAAACAGTTAGTTTAGTCTGGTTGCTTGGGTAATGTGTCTACTAGTGATATTTTTGAGTGTAGTGGTTATAAACTTGCAAAAATATCAGCAGTCTATTTTTCTAAAAGCACTTCTTGTTTTACATTTCCTTTCTCTCTTGCAAGGATTCTCCTGACTCTTATTGCAACAAAGGGTGGTTCAAGGTATTATGTATTCTTCATTGAGAATTACAGTTGTTTTTGTTGGGAAAATCTCATGTCTCAAAAATCTGATTTTTTTCGTATTTGTCGCACTTTTCACTCCATGGTTCACACTTAGTTTTCCACCGCTATCTGTTGGATAGCTTGATATATATTGTTGGGCTCATTTCCTAAGTTTTTAGGACAATTAGTGACTTAACATGGTATCAGAGTTCTAGTTCCATGAGGTCTTGGGTTCAAGTCTCGTGACGTGTTTTTCTGTTGTATTTGTTATTGTGCCATCTGTGTGTTGGTGCACCTGTTTAGTTTGTTCATTTTTCCACATGTGAGACAGGGTTGCATGTGAGACAGGGTTGCACGTGAGATGGATTATTGGATAGCTTGATATACATTGTTGGGCCAATTTCCTATCAGCTTAAGCTTTTGGGACAATTGGTGATTTAACACTATCAAAACCCTTAGTTTTGATTTGGGTGGGGAGTATTTTCTAACCGAACCCTGATTTTTTAATTGCGTCTGGCACTATTCATCCATTTGCATGTTATGATATTCCCGCTCAAAATGGTAGAGCTAAAAGAAAATATCGGCACATTCTTGATACAACTCGTTCCCTTCTTCCTCTTCTATTCCTGCCAGTTTCTGGGGAGAAGCCGTCCTTACTGCAATGTATCTTTTTGATCGTATGCCCACACTTTTCTCTTTGGCATATTTTCGGATGAAAAATTGTTTGGTCGTACTCCCAATTATTCTTTATTACGTGTATTTGGTTGTGTTTGTTTTGTCTTTCTTTTCGAAAGAGAGCGCATTAAACTTAGTGCTTGCTCCACTCTGTGTGTCTTCTTAGGATATGGTATTCTTAAAAAGGGTATCGATATTATGATCTTGCATTTAAACGACTTTATATCTTTTGTCATGTTGTGTTTCTTGAGTTACTCTCCTACTTTACTCTACCTTCTAAGTATGCCCCTATTCCTAAAAGCATTTAATTCATATTGATCATTTTCCAAATGACGTGGCTTCCGAAGAGTTTATTCATATCGTTGATATTTTTGACCTGCCTTTTTTGTTTCGTCCTTCAGCTGTTTCCTCTCTTCCATTGGTTTGTTCTCACAAACATCCTTCCCCTTCTCAACACATGTCACCTAGCTTCAGCACAGCTCCCTCTGTCTCTATGGATCCTGATCCACATGAACGACACTATCCTTTGCGTACTCGTACTCTGCTGGTAAGACAATGAACGACACTATCCTTTGCGTACTCGTACTCTGCTGGTAAGACAAAGAAGCCTGTGCTAATTCAAACTGGATCTATGTCATGCAAGACAAATTAATTGCTCATTAGAAAACTTATACTTGGGATTTGGTTTCACTGCCTGCGGGCAAAAATCTCATTGGATGTAAGTGGGTTTACAAGGTTAAAACTCATTTTGATGGCTTTTTAGAGTGCTATAAGGCCAAATTAGTTTTCAAGGGTTTTTCCTAAGAGTCTGGAATTGATTATGAGAAAAGTTTTGCACTTGTGGCTAAGATGACTATAGTTTCTACTTTAATTATCTTCTGCTGTAATTCGTCAATGGCCTATTTTTCAACTTGATGTCAAGAATGTTTTTCTCAATGGGCATCTTAATGAGGAAGTCTATACGCGTTCTCCTCCACGCCTCCCTCATCCTCCTAATTTTGTTTGCCGCCTTCGACGTGCCTTCTATGGTTTAAAGTAGTCCCCTCGTGCTTGGTATGAGCGTTTTCAGTCTACTGTTACACAAATTGGTTTCATTCATAATCCTCATGATTTTGCACTTTTTCTTTACTATAAATCCACTGGGCTGGTTATTTTGTTATTATATGTGGATGTCATGATTATCACGAGTTCTAATTCTATCGCTATCTCGGAAGTGAAACATCTGTTTCGTGAGTTTGAGATGAAAGATTTGGGTCTTTTGCATTACTTACTTGGTATCAAGGTTGCTTATTCCCCTAAGGGTTATTTCTTATCTCAATCCAAATATGCAAACGAGGTGATCCACCGTGCCCATTTCACCGATGATAAGATTGTGGATACGTGTATTGAGTTGCATGCCAAGTTTTCTCCTTCGGGTGGCATTCTTCTTGAGAATCTCACCATTTATCAAGAGCTGATTGGGTATTTGGTATATCTTGCCGTGACTCGTCATGATATTACGTATGCCATTCATGTGGTGAGTCAATTTGTCTCTGCTTCTCGTTCTACTCATTGGGTTGCTGTACTCTGCATTTTACGTTATGTTCGTGGTACTATCTTTCGTAACTTACTATTTTCTTTTTCTCCGTCCTTGACTCTTAGGACTCATGCTGATATTGATTAGGCTGGTAATCTGTCTGGCCGCAAGTCTACTATTGGGTTTTCTGTGTTACTTGGTGACTCTTTCATTTCTTGAAAGAGTAAAAAACTGCATGTCGTTGCTTGTTCTGCTACTGAAGCTGAATACGTGCCATGACTCATGGTATCGCTGACTGCTGAGATTGTTTAGGTTAGATGGCTGCGCTCTGATTTGGGTGTTTCTTTCTTTTCTCCTATTTCTCTCTACTGTGATAATAAAAGTGCCATTCAGATTACTCATAACTATATTTTTTATGAGCATACGAAGCATACATAGATTGATTGTCACTTCGTTCATTCGCATCTTCAGCTTGGTATGTTGGTCTCCCTTTCGTCTCTTTGTCTTTGCAGCGTGCTAATATTTTCACCAAGCTTCATACTTCGGCTCGTTTTATGATTTTACTTGCAAACTCTCATTGCCTATTGGGCTCGCACCATGAGTTTAAAGGGGGGTGTATGAAAGTGTATTTGATTATTTTATTATTTGATTGTTAGTTAAATGATAGTTTAGCCATTAAGACTAATTAGGGTTTTAGATTTTATTCTACGTATACTCTATAACTCTCCACGAGTGATTAAGCCTTTTTCATTAATAAAATAATAATTCTCTTTCATCTCCTATTTTGCTATCAAGCATATATGATACCTGCATTCTCCACTCCTCAAACATGGTTGAAGCTTGTAATTTAGAAATTTTCACCGTTGGAGTCGCTTCTTGGATAACTCTTGGTCTCTGAAGATATCTTAAATTTATGAGGATATCACAATTTGAGATGATCTTAGCTCGTTGGAAGTGACGGCAATAAAAATGGCATACAATTCCTTAGAGTTGTAACCTATACTATCAATATCAGTTTTGTCCCTTTGTGTGCGAGTTTTCAATTTCTTCTCTTTTGTGGTTGAGTTTATCACAATGGGAGGCTCATAACCGAATATGACAGTGTGCCAAAAGTTTTAGGAAAGCTTTCATCCTAGCATTCTAATAAGGAGAATTACTCTCTGGCAACAAAAACCACCTGTTGTGGTACAGCTGACTCCATGGAAACCCTAGGAAGGACATATGAAGGACATATTTACGTGGTTAAGCCTCATTGAACAACCTAGGCTCTAACACCGATTAAATTTTGGGAGTCGTATGGTTGGCGACTAAAAGGGGTGAATAGATTGAACTCTAATACCAAACTAATTTTAAATTTCCCAACCCTCCCTTAACCAAATCCCTACTCAATCCCAATTTATGAATGTATTTTTAAGTAGAAAACCTATAGGAAAATCTCCCACAGATGAAAACCATGGTCAAGCAATCCAAACCAGATCTACCAATGAATTGAAAGTTTATCAGGTTTCAGATAAAAAGAATTACAATTATCAATGCTTCTCGAAACTTCACAAGATTGATCAGCACTCTAATGTGGATCTAAGTCAAATTCTTTTTGATTCACCTATCAATCATGAAGCCATTGCCGCAATCTCCATTCAATGGTGACTTTATAACTAAACTGCCAAGTATTGTTCCAATGGTGCAAAGAAGGAAGTTTAGTGTTTTTTTTTTTATTTCTGGTTTTTGAAAATCTGACTCCAAATTGAATCATTTCATAAACCATACACAAAAAGGATTTAGTGAAATCTCTTTGGAGTCACAAAAATTGATGAATGCGAGAAGGAGGCTCTCTAAACTCTTAAGTGGCCGTTCTTTAATGGCAGAAATTCGGCCAAAAACTACTAAAATCAAACCTAGGGCTCTAGCCCATGTTGGGCTGGCGTTGTGAAAGCTTTTGTTGAGTCCTTATTGAACTAACTTTGCTGGCTACTGTGCCCCTATTGAGTGTCGAGCGCCATCACAGTTTTTGCAAATCACAATTCCAATGGCAATGCATTACCTAATACAACCCAATTCCTAAATGGTGCATTTTTTTGTGAAAGCGAAACTATCCCAAAATTCAGTCTACATGAGATGCAAGTAAACTTGGCGGAGTAACGAAGTAAATGTAGAAACAGTTACATTGTGAGCTCTATTCGCTGCTCATGCTATTCACCAAGCCCCATAATAAGTCAATCGCAATACCCCATGTTCTAACGCAAAAATTGCTGACACTCACTGGCCTAACTTTATTGTAGTCTATATTTGATGAATCTTCCACTGTTTGTTTCGACAAAAAGTGTTCCCTGCATGAAAATGTTCCGAGTGCAAAATATTTTTTAGAAAACTGAGTCACTCTTTTTGTTTGGCTGCAAATTTTAGAATGAGATGAAAACAATTTTCATTGTTTGTCTCATACATAAAATTAGTAATATTTCACGTTTCCAAATAATCATATAAACAGCAATTTTCATTCACAATATGAATATTATGTGTCATGGTGACAGTAGTGGAGGGGCGGAGGCAGGTATGGAAATGCTTGTTGGTAGTGGTGGTGGGGGAAATGCTTATTGTGTGGTAGTGGAGGGGTGGTGGCTGCAACAGAGGTGGTTGCGCGGTGGGAGTCTGGGGGTGGGGACGGTGGTGGGGGAGTACTACTTCGTTTCTTTAGGTCTAGAGAACCTTTTCCACCTTTAAAATTAACTCGTTTTTCATTGACCACACAAAATATTTTCTGTTGACCTTCACTCTCCGTCATACAAAACACCAGAAAACACAAAATGTTTTCTAGAAAATGTTTTTTCTTTCCTTCCTGAAACTGCTAAAACAAACAGAGTGTTTCAGTGTAGATAAAGCCTTTGTTTTGTAGGAATCGTTGTCTTTTGTGGTTGTTGTGGAAAGGGGAGTATCTTTTTCTTTCATTGATTCCATATATATTTCTGCTTTGTTACATTTGTTTTCTTTTCTATTTGGTGTGAATACCTCGTGTACATCGGCGGTGTCCTCTTTTTCCTATGCTAAATAAAAATCTGTTAAAAAGCATATATCAAGTTATGTCTATATTTTTTTCTGTATTTATTCCTTCTCAGATAATTCTTAAGGTAAAGGGTCTTGAGTACAACAATAATGTGCCTAATGGCATGTTTGATGGTAGTACAATTTACTTATGCTCATTATTCAGGCTGTTACTATATTTAATAATTGTTCAGCTTCATTCTTTAGCTGGATCTAATTGATTTTGAAAAATTGCATGTAGAATTGCTGTTGCTACTCGTTTCCAGCGTGCTTTCGTGCAGCTTCTTTATAATGCTCAGTTTGAAGAACTTTCAGCCAGGGATTTGATGTTGACGTCTGCTTTAAACAGTGACTATCTACTTACTTTGCCAATATATGTTGACTGGAAGAGGGCATCTGCATCCAATGCTATAATATTCAGGTGAATTCTGGTTAGATTCCCACATATCCAGCTTCTTGTAAGCTTGGATGGAATTTCTTGATCAGCTAAATCATGAAGTTTATTATAATTTCTATGAATTTTGGATTGTTGGCTGAGAAAGCCACGGATAAAAAGGGGGCAGCTTAATGTACGATACTCCCACACTATAGGGTCCAGGAGGGATAGAATGTACACAACCTTACCCCCTGTATGCAGAGATGCTGTTTCAGTGACTATCTACTTACTTTGCCAATATATGTTGACTGGAAGAGAGCATCTGCATCCAATGCTATAATATTCAGGTGAATTCTGGTTAGATTCCCACATATCCAGCTTCTTGTAAGCTTGGATGGAATTTCTTGATCAGCTAAATCATGAAGTTTATTATAATTTCTATGAATTTTGGATTGTTGGCTGAGAAAGCCACGGATAAAAAGGGGGCAGCTTAATGTACGATACTCCCACACTATAGGGTCCAGGAGGGATAGAATGTACACAACCTTACCCCCTGTATGCAGAGATGCTGTTTCAGTGATTCGAACTCATGACGCCCATGTCACAGTAGAGCAACCTTACTGCTGTGTGAAGACTCGCCCTTAACTATATATAGTATAATAGTTACGTTAAATCAAAGTCGTTGGGCGACCTAGAGGCTAGGGTTTGCTCTGCAGTCGGTTCTTCCAAGAGCAAATCGTGATTGCAATTTCTTCTTTATGCTAAATGCGAGATGTTTCAGATTAGTGAACACTTGTCAGATCGGGTGTTTCCACCTTCGAAGTACTGGTGTTGGAGATAGTCAACGGCCAGTTTGTTGTCGATTTCAGCATAGAGAGTTGTATTTGCGGTAATCTTGGCCCCCTGAAACTGATAGAGCTCTTGTTGGTTGATCAAATGGCTAAGATTTGGTCTCGCCTCACTCAATCTCGAATGATGATGGTATGTAAATGTGAGTTTTCCTTTAACTTCCGGTATTGGGTTTGATCAAGTTGTTGGTGGTGGTGTGGTTGTACAAAAAACTAATTTTATTGGTTTAGATGTGAGTGATCTCCAACCTTGCAACAAAGATGGTCTCATGGGGTTTATGTCAGCCACTGACTTAGTCCAACCGAGTACCACTACTTTGGTGTTAAAATAGTCGGTTGATTTTACAACCCATTTAGAGGAGGGCCAAGCAACAGTTAATACAGGGCCGAGTAAGGTGAACTCTTGGTCTAACCTTGTGAAGAATAACTCTAATTTTGAAAAGATTAGTGGTAATCTTAGACTTTTTAATGTTGGGTTTGAAAATAATGAGCCTAAAGGTCCCTCTTGAAATTTTTAAAGATGGGTGTTCTCAATGGGATAATGCGTTGGTGGGGTTTTTCATTGATAAAAAATTTTCTTTTCATAATGTTAAAAGTTGGACGGAAAGTTATCGAAGAAAAATCTCAATGATGTCATTACTCTTAACAATGGTTTTTTTATTTTCAGGCTTAAGAGTAAAGAAGCTATTGATTTTTGTTTTTGAGAAAGATCCATACTGCTTTGGTAGTCGGGTAATTATTGTCAATAAATGGTTCCCGGGAATGCAATTATCTAAAGAAGTATTTTCTAGTGTGCCAATATGGGTGAAGTTCTATAATGTACCACTTGAGCTTTCGATTAATGTTGGCTTAAACTATGTGGCAAGTGTTATTGGGAAACCTTTGTACTTTGATGAATAAACGAGATTCAAAAAGCTTACTTTTGCTAGAGTGTATGTTGAAGTTCACGCAAATAAGAATATTCCTGAATCTTTCATGCTAAATTTGGGTTACGGGTTTTCATATTAAGTTAGAATGGAAGTGCTTTGGAAGCTCCTAAAGTGTAATAAATGTATAATCTTTTGTCACGCTAATAATTTTTGGCCTAGCAAGTCTAAGGTCATGAGTTATACTTCCTTGTCCAAACAAAAATAGAAAGTGAAAGAAAACAAAAGGATGGGCTCAAGTCAACGGCCTAGTGAATAGGAAGAAGTCAAAAGGAAAAAAAGCAAACATATTCTAATGCTTCTCCAATTTATAAGGCACTTTCCTCCTCGAATCTATTAATGTGTTTGAATTTTGTGTGCTAGAGGAGATGGAATTATATAAGAGGATGATAGATGGAAAGGGTGACGATAATGTGTGCTCTCCAAGCGTGGACATGTCGGGTTATGTTAATGTGGAGGATATGGATAATTTGGTGGATGCGGTTGCTAACCATTGCAAAGTGGACCTTAAGAAATTAGAAGAGCATCAAGTGGGGAGGAGAAGTTGGATACCTCTTCTGAGAGTATTTCTGAGCTTACTGTTCGTCGATGTAGACGTTTGAAAATGTCTCTAAAGACCCTTTCAGATGGAAACTTCATTGGCCCATGGAAGACTCCGTTTTCAAGGGGTGAGAATAAGAAGTAGCTCCCGGAGAGAATTGAGAATCTTAAACTTGCTGGAGAAAAGTTAGTTATTCTGTTTAATATGCCTAAGAAATCGTGCTTAAAGCTATGTAAAAAGGGTAGTAGGTTTTGGTCGAGTTGTAGTTTGCATTTTCCTAGCTCTCGGTCTATAAGAATTTCTAGGCTTTCAGGCTTTGTTATGTTTTTTTGTTTTTTGATGGTTTGCTCTACCATCATTTTGTAAGCTTTTGGAGGTGTGTATCGAGTTTCTTTGTATATTTTTTTGTAAGCCTTTGGAGGTGTGTATCGAGTTTTTTTTTTATATCTTTTTAGTAATACGCGCTTAATTATCCAAAAAAATCTGGATAATCGATCACACCTTTAACCATTTTTTGGGACTCATTGTAAGTCTGATACTAACAAGTAACTACTAAGGCTGGAAAAGAATGTAAAGAAAAGAAAAGAAGGTAAACTGGGACAAATGCTTTAGGGATGCAGTGCCTGTTCTCTTTGAAAGTTTTTAAACATGTTAGTCTTACAGTGACAGGTTATCTCTAGATAATGCTGTCACAGCCTAACCTTCTAGTGCTAATACCATGTCAAGACTCGAGGAGGTTCTATTTTGGTCAAATCCTGTGGCTGCTGAAATAAAGTTTTAGTATGAGCAGTTTTTGACGTTACCATTAGGAGTTTGATTTTAGCCGCATGGATGATGTCAATGTGCATTTAGTCCAATAATCTTATTAATAACGATTAAATGTTCCAAGTGAAGAATCTTCAGTCTAACATAAGCGCAACACATAAGTGCATCTTACATTACAGGGCATTGATTAGATGTCACTCTAGGAAAACCTCCCATCTGACTTTTGGAAACCTATCCTCCCAACCCAGGGAGTAAAGAATCTATTCAGTGTATTGTAGTAAACCTATTTGCCAGTATATTTAACCAAGTATTACACACCAAATTTGTTTGCCTATTTGACAAAGTAAATCTAGCATTCAACAGAGGAGGATCAATCAAACCATAATCTCTAATGAATCAATCAATATCCCCTTATTTCTAGTTAATCTATTCCCACTGAATTTCTCAAATGACAATGTTATATCTCATTGAAATTTGCATCCACACGATACACGCTGCGGAGAATGAATGGTGAACTGGTCAAGTGTGGGCCTTTAAGGGATGTCGGTGCAATAAACCCAAAACTGTGGGGCTAATTGTATTTTCTTAAAACTGTATATGTGGTCTATGGAATTTACCCATAATTTTATTTGGAGGTTTATCATTTTCAAAATATTTTTCTATGAAAAACATTAAAACATTTTAATTTGTTTCTTTTCTATTTTTCTTCCAAGCTTTTTCTAGCCCACACTGGAAGGTCATTTACAGTTAATGTGTGATTTTTTTTTCTTTACAGGCGGGGTTATGCGACAGAGAGACAGAAGGGCTTACTAATTGTTGAGAAATTGGATTATTTACAGTCAAAACTTCTACAAGGAATTTTCTTAATAATTTCCAAGCCATTGGGAAAAGTTGGCTCATGGATATCTGAGGTAATTTATGCAAAGTTTACTCATGGATAGCATTACTTTCAGTAATCCATAATATATAAAAAGGTAACTAGATATCATTTGGAAAGTTTTCTGTTCTTTGAACTTGGTGGAGTTTTGGATGGTGATGGCTCACTTTTCCTCAAAGGTCGGTTGGTTTTGCTCCGCCACGAATTTACAAGCTATGGGCTCCTCTAACTCGTCGTGATGAGAGACGGTCATCATTGAACCAACGGGGGCGGCAGTGTTACCACGAGTGACCACCATCACTGCTTTACCCTTGTCATTGTGCTTGAGAAGGGGATCTCGAAGGACATATTTTGAGAGTGTTCCAAGGCTTCGTCTTTGAGCATCTTTTTGACCAAGTGCTGTAGTCCCTAGGAAGTCCTTGGTAGCATGGCACTATACGGTGATGGATGCAATAGTCTGGATAAGAGAGATCCCTTCTTGAATTGGTTTCTTGGCTTCAAGTAAATACCTCATTGCCGTCATGGACCCATGCATCAAGATGCGCTTGTACTTTTTCTACCGTTATTGGGAGAGGGGGAGGTTCTGCTGTAAACAAAGAGAAGAAACTATTATTATTGTATAATAATCTAAAAAGTACATTCTCACACTCCCCTCAAACTCATAATGTGAGGCCGGAGAGCAGCGAGAGTTTGTCTAGCAAAAAATGAAAACAAGCCGCAATGTGAGTTTTCGTGAAGAGATCAGCAAACTGCAGGGTGGACGTGACAAACTGTAAACAAATAATACCCAATTGAAGATGATGACGAACGAAGTGGCAATCAATCTCAATATGTTTTGTGCATTCATGAAATACGGAATTATGGGCTATTTGGGTGACATTCTTATTGTCATTGTATAGAAAGGTAGAACAATGGAGGAGACACCCAAATTAGAGAGAAGCAACCAAAGCCAGACAATTTCAGCGTTCGCATGTGCCATAGCTTGATATTCAGCCTCTATAATAAAACGGGCAACCACAGACTGTTTCTTACTTTTCTAGAAGATAAGAGAGTTACCAAGAAATAGACAAAAACGAGTGGTGGACTTGTGATAAGAAACGTCACCAGCTCAGTCAACATCCGTATATGCCTGAAGAGTCAAGGATGATCCAGAGGACAATAATAAACTTCGAAAAATAGTGTGTTGGAGAGAAGCTACTGAAGCCAGACAATTTCAGCAGTCACATGGGCCATAGCCCGTTATTCAGCTTCCGTAGTGGAATGGGCAACCATAGATTGTTTTTTACTTTTCCAGGAGATAAGAGTCACCGAGAAATACAAAAAGACCAGTGGTGGACTTGTGATTAGGAATGTCACTAGCTCAGTCAGCATTCGCATACACCTGAAGAGTCGAGGAAGATGTAGAGAGCAATAATAAACTCTGAAAAATAGTGTGCCAGATGTAACGAATGATACGAAGTAAAGCTGTTCAGTGGGTAGAGTGAGGAGCCGAGACAAACTGACTAACAACATGAACAACATAAGCTATGCCAGGGCGGGTTACTATGAGATAGACCAAACATCCAACCAACACCCAATAAAGGAAAGGATCCTCAAGTGCACACTATCTGTGGAAGATAACTTAGCATGCAATTTAATTGGGGTGCCAACAATTTTATCGTCAGTGAGATGAGTGCGGTGAATAACTCATGAGCATACTTAATTTGAGAGAGAAGATAACCTTTAGGGGAAGAAGCCACCTCAATACCGAGAAAATACCGAAGATGGCCCAAATCTTTTATCTCAAACTCTCGAAAGAGATGTTGCTTGACTTTAGAGATTGTGGTAGAGTCAGAGCCAGTAATGATTATGTCATCCACGTATAAGAGTAAAATAACGATACTAGTAGAGGTATGACGAATAAAGAGGGCCGAATCATGATTGCTGGGATAAAAACCTATCTGTGTAACAGTTGACTAAAAATGGTCATACCAGGCACAATGGGACTGCTTTAGACCTTAAAGGGCACCATGGAGACGGCAAACCAAACCTACGGGATGATAGAGACCTGGGGGATGATGCATATAAACTTCTTCATTAAGGTGACTATTAAGAAAGGCATTCTTGACATCCAGTTGATAGAGAGATGAGTGACAGACTACAACAACGGATATAAGTGTACAAACTGTGGCCATTTTAGCTAGAAGAGCGAAGGTTTCCTCGTAGTCAACCCCATATTCCTGAGAAAGTCCTTGGCAATCAGACGAGCTTTGTAACGCTCTAAGGAACCATTCGAGTGAATTTTAACTTTGTACGCCTATTTGCACCTAATGAGATTTTTACCAGCAGCCAGTGGAACAAACTCTCAAGTACTAGTTTTCTGAAGAGCAGATAATTTGTCAGACATGGCATTAACCCAATTAGGATCAATACATGCTTACTTATAAGATTGAGGCTTAAAATAAGCATGAATAGAAATAAAAAAAGCACGATAAGGAGAAAAATAAGTATGCGAAAAATCAAGTCTTATTGGCAGAGTACGAGCGCGCAAAGGGTAGCCACGTTTAGGAGGATCGGAAGTCGGAGGAGCAGTGAAAGCAGGATCAGAGCTGGTGGTTGGTGGTAGAGAAGGATTAATTGACTGGCGAATGTAAACTAAGGGGAAAGACAAAGGTTTAGAGGGACGGGATGCAGGGGGTAGATGAGGAACATCAAGATCAGAGATAAACTCCTCAGAAGTCACAGTGAGAGGAAACGGATCCAGAAAACACCAACTCGTATTTGGATACAGGAATATATTTGGGAGGGAGATTAAAATAAGAGAGACGCTCGAGAAATACAACATAATGTGAGACATATATGCGTCTAAATAAGATCATAACATCGATATCCTTTTTTCTGAAGTCCATAACCCTAAGAAGACATAGGGAGCGGAACGAGCATTGAGTTTGCTTCGCTCACGTTTGGGAAGAAGGACAAAACAGACGGAGCCAAAGACACTCAACAAGAAATAATTAGGAGTGTTGGATAGCTTGATATACATTGTTGGGCCAATTTCCTAACAGTTTAAGTTTTTGGAATAATTGGTGATTTAACATAGTATTAGAGCTCTAGTTCCACGAGATCTTGGGTTCAAATTTTGTGATATATTTTTCAATTATATTTGTTATTGTGCATTCTATGTGTTGGTGCACCTGTTCATTTTGTTCGCCTCTCCACGTGCGAGACATGGTCGCACGTGAGGGGGAATGTTGGATAGCTTGATATATATTGTTGGGCCAATTTCCTAACAACTTAAACTTTTGGGACAATTGGTGACTTAGCAAGTAGTATAGCCGAAAAGCTTTTCATAAGGGAAGATACTGGAAAGAAGAGGAGAGGGCATACGATTGATAAGATACACTGCCGTAAGAATGGCTTCACCCCAGAATATGGCAGGAACAGATGAGGATAAAAGGTGAGATCAAACTATTTCTAGGATATGTTGATGTTTTCGTTAAGCTCTACCATTCTGAACCAGGGTGTTAGAACATTAGGACTGATGAATAGTACCAGAGAGGAAGTAAGAAAATCGGTAAATTTAGTTAAAAAGTACTGCATACCAAAATCTGAACGAAGAACCTTTACAGTGGTAGAAAATTATGTTTGAACTATAGAGTGGAAAATGTGATAAATGCGAAATAGATCTAATTTGTGTGACATAAGATAAACCTAGCAAAATCGATTGTAATCGTCGATAAAAGACACCTAGTAAACAGAGCCACCTTTGGTGGCAATGGGAGAAGGACTCCACACATCTGTATGAATAATAGAGAAAGGAGATGTAAAAATGGAAGTGCTTTATTAAATGTTAAAGTTAACATTTTTGTAAGTTTACGGCCACTATACTCATAAATATCACTAACGGAAACTTTGTCTAATCTATCAAACCGAATCAAAGCTTTTAGACGCTCACTAGATAAATGGCCTAACCGAGAATGCCAAATGAAAAAAGGGAAAGAATGCTAATCAAGGGAAAAAGATGATATAGCAACGGAGGAAGCCACTGGAATGTGTAAACTTTCCAGAATATATAGATCACCAGCTTTACGCTCGGTCCTAATATATGTTTTGGATATCCATTCTTGAATAACACAACCAAAAAAAGAAAATAGAACATCAAAACTAGAATAAAAAAGTTGACTAATAGATAACAAACTAACAGACAATTGTGGTATGTAAAAAACATTAGGAATAGACAAAGATAAGGAGGTAAATGATACAACCGAACCAATGGAGACAACGTGTGCAGGTGAGCCATTTGCAGTTTGAACAGTAATAAGAGAGGAAGGAGAAATACAATGACTAAGATATGACAAATTAGATGTCATATGATGGGAAGAACTAGAGTCGAATATCCAAGCGGAGAGGGATATACCTAAGAAATAAGAATTATGAGAACCTGAATGAGAAGTAGACATGGAAGCATGTGACTGAGTCCTAGAAGAAGCAAGCATGGCCCGAAACTGATGAAACTGATCTATTAGCGATTGGGACGAGAGAGATGTGGTGCCAGTAGATGCAAGTGCGATAATAGTAGTAGGTGGGCGATAGGATGGTGCAGCGATGTGTGAGGTGAATGATGAAGCCTGGCCCTTTTGTGCAGGCAGACTTTCAATGGCCCTTTTGGTGACAAAAGCTGCACTCATCCATAGCAATCCATGATTTGGGCTTTCTTGTGACTTGAATCAGATGAGGGGAGGGAGTAGGCAACAATGGAGCCCGGGAAGGAACACCTATGAAGGAGAAAGAAGTGGCAAAGATTGACTGACTGAGAGGAAATAGTCATCTGAGCAACATTGAACTGCGTCTCCTCTGCAATGAGTTCGCGAACAGTCCCATCAACAGACGGTAAAGGAGAAAGATGAAGAATAGCACCACGAAGTGGCTCAAACTAATCATAGAGGGCCATGAAAAACTGTACAAGCCTCTGCTTTTCGCGATACTGAAAATAACTGGTAATCAATTACAAGTCTGAGGATTCCATAAGAGCCAGTTGATCCCAGTAAGTTATCATCTCATTGTAAAATTCCTGGATCGACTTATCATTTTGTTTTGCGCTTCGAATGGCCATTTCCAACTCATATTGCTTGGAAAAATTAGAAGTGAGATACATATTCTGAAGATAGTTCCACACATGCCTAGTGGTCATATATTTTGAGAAATTCATTCCGATACATGGCTCTACAGAATTGTGGAACTAGGTGAGGACTTGTACATTCTCCATATCCCATATTGCTAATGATGAATCATAACCTTTAACCTTTGGATTTGTAGGTCAAACGGTAGAACTTTCGTTCTTTTTCGAGAAGAAAATTCTTCATAACGTTGGACCAATAAGAATAGATGGCAAGGTTGGAAATGGTATTTTCTTTGAGGCTGGGATGTATTCATTTATAGGCCAAGCCCATGGGACACCCATATCTTCAAGAATCACGAAGGACAAGGGGTGCCCCATCTGCCATTGGTTTTGTGGATGTAATCTTCTGGCTCCAGCAGTCCGTATGATATGCTGAGAGAGTATTGTACGGTGTATCATATGGTTAGCAGGAGTGTGTCCTTTGCGGCTACTCCATTGATAAACACTAGAGTTTTAGCCTTCAAATCACGTTCCTCCTTTAGTCCTGAGTGGAGAGGTGCCTAGGCCCTGCTCCCAGCCTAAGACCAAATTGATATTGGTGATGCCGTGGGACGACCCGTTTACCCAGAGAAGATTGGCCTAGCGAACCACTTACCCGGAGGCGAGGAGATTGGCCTACGATACCCACAAGGGTTTTTCAATGAAACTCAACACCTTAACTTATATTAACTAGAAGGATAAAGTTATAGATATACTCCTCTGGGACAATAATGAAATAAATAAATAATATAAAAAAATCTCTTAACACTCCCCCAAGCTAAAGCATACAAATCCCACATGCTTATCTTAGAAGAGAGACGTAAGGGAGCTCGAGCCAAAGATTTGGTAAGAATATCACTAAGTTGATCATCTGAATGAACATAAGGGGTAACAATCTTCTTGCTTATGAGTAGATCCTAAATGAAGTGACAGTTAACCTCGATATGTTTGACCCACTAATGAAGAATGAGATTAATAACAATATGTTTCTATAGGAGTAGGGAGATTAATACCCAAATCTTGAAGAAGAGAGTGAGCCCATAACATTTTAGAGGCCGTATGAGCCATCGAACGATGCTCAGCATCATCACTAGAGCAAGCAACAACATACTACTTCTTACTATGCCAATTATTAAGGTTCCCTTCAACAAAAGTCAAAAAACCAGAAGAGGACCGATATAACAATTCACAACCAGTTGCACCTTTTAGATACCAAACTAAATGGCATACAACCTTAAAGTGAAGATGATGAGAAACATTCATATACTGACTAATTACACCAATGTCTAAGTAATGTTTGTATCAGTGATAGTAAGATAGACTAGCTTTCCAATTAAACACCGATAACGACCATATGACACAAAATTTACAATAGGGTGTTGTGTACATGTACGTTTACTTTGACGCAAAGCAATAGGTAGGTCAATATTATCAATAGACGAAGTCAAGGAGTCAAGAACCTTTGTTGAAGAAGATGAAGTAGCCGGGATAAGAGACAATAGGCCTATCTACCTGCAAAGGAGAGTTAGAGGAGGATGTAGAAGGGAAAGAGACTGGTAGAGGGAGAGTGGGAGAAGAGAGGGACTCCCCCTGACGATAACGGACGAGATCAGAAGAGAATTGTTGACCTAAAGGATAAAAAAAGGAACGGATTCAAAAAATGTTACATCAGCACTCACAAAATAGCGATGAAACTCAGGATGATAACAACGATAACCTTTTTGAGTACGAGAGTACTTGAGAAAAATGCATTTACGAGCTCGAAGGGATAACTTATCATGATTAGAATTAAGCATATGTACAAAGACAGTACACCCAAAAACACGGGGAGTGAGAAAAGGTAGGAGAATTAGGGTCAAACATGGAGAAGGGAGATTTGTGATTAAGAACAATAGACGACATGCGATTAATGAGGTAACATGCAGTAAGAACAGCATCACTCCAAAAATGTTTGGGTGATTGGGCGTGAAATAATAAGATATGAGCAACATCTAATAAATGACAGTGCTTACGTTTAGTAATACCGTTTTATTATAAAACGTGGAAGGAGGAGATGGTAATTCAGATCGTTGTGTCAACAAAAATAACCTGGTAATACAAGTGCAGTCAGTCATCAACAAATATAACAAAATAACAAAATAACAATATCCATTAGCACTCAAAATACGAGATGGACCCCAAGTATCTGTATGGACAATAGCAAAGGACTCAGGCTGACGACTAGTACTAATACGAGTAAAAGAATTATGGTGATGTTTGCTTAATTGACAAGCTTCACAATAAAAAACAGACTCATGACTCAAACTAGGAATAGCTAACTTAAGTTTAGCCACAGACGGATGGCCTAAACGAAAGTGCCACTAAAGAGGAGAAACCATTGCACTTAAGGCAGATGGAGTGCGAGAATCAGAACGAGGAGCAGCATCAAGATAATAGAGCCCATTCTTCTCATGCCCCGAACTAATCATCTTCTTGGTCTTGAGGTCCTAAAAGACACAAGTAGGAAAGAAGGTTACTGAGCATTGTAAAGTTTTAGTTAATTGATTGACAAAAAGCAAATTAAAGAGAAAATGAGCGACATATAGACTGGAGGATAAAATAAAAGGAGACGGATGGAGAGTACATTGACCGTGGACAGGTTGAGACGAACCATCCGCTAAGACAATATGATGCTTAATAGAAGTCAAATTAAAGAAAAAAGAGGGATTATCAAACATATTGAGAGCTGGGACCAGAGTTGAGAAACCAAAATGGAGGTGTAATGGCAGCACATGTAATATTACTTGAATTGGCTAACGTGGCATTTGAAGATGAAGGAATGACATTGCGCAATGTTTGAACGAACTTGATAAGTGTAGTAGTAAAGGCATTAGAAGGAAGCACCTGGCTAGAGGGCCTAGCCGACAACGGAGATGAGGCCGGAGATGATGGACATAATCGGGTTTACCGTACTTGGCCCAACAATATGGCTCAGTATGATTAGTAACATTACAGAAGTCACATTTCTTATCTTCACGGGAGCTATCACGACCACCACCACGAGATACACCACAAGAGCCTCGACCCCCACGTCCCCTATGACCACCACTTCTGTGTCCCTGGAAATTACCACGGCCACCACTGTTGCTAACTAATGCAGAGGATTCGAAAACAGAAAGACCAGATATAGCCGATGAGTGACCCAAGGAAGAACGCAATAAGCAAGAATAGGCATTAGCCGCAGTAGGCAAGGTCTCGCTAGCAAGGATCTGATCTTTAAAACCACGAAGATCAGGATCCAAACCAGATAGTAAAGAGGCGATCATAAAGTCTTCCCAATGCCGCTTTTGTTGTTGTACATAAGTAGTGAAGGAACGATGTTGTAACAATTGATTCCACAAACTCTTAAGCTGACTATAATACTCAGATAGAGGTTGTTTAGATTGCTCGAGTGTGAAGATCTGCTCATAGAGCTCATATAACCGTGAAACATTACTCTGCTTCGAAAAGGAATCAATATGGGAGTCCCAATTTGTTTGGAAGTATCACAAAATTCCATTGTGGTAGCAATATGAGGTTTCAAACTGTGCCACAACTATCCCATAGCAATAGAATCGATAGTCTCTCGACTCTCATGTGGTGAAATTGGGATGATGATTGGTTGGAGGAGGATCTATGATGTATCTTAATTGTTACTTGCCTTTAAGAAAAATTTTAAATACATGCGCTCAAGCTAAATAATTAATACCATTTAGTCATTTAGAGGTCACACATCTGGGTAAATCGTCATCTTTGAGATTGATGGGTTTGGCATCAGGCATAGTAAAGTATACCGAGACAGCACAAACCAGAACCAATAACTAGATGTGATATAAATTAAAGCAATAGACCAAAGAAGAACAAACCAATAGTAGGTACGCACCAAAGAGGGATCCGGGAGCAAGAACAATCCAGAACAACCAAAGAAAGAACAAGAACTTAGCAGCGGAACCCTAGAAGTCGATGTCCAGAGTCGAGAACACGATCAAAACTAGCGATTCAAATCGAATTAGAGAAATAAGGTCCAAATCAAGTCTATGAGCATCGAAACAAGCATCTGAGGGGAAACTGAAGCACGTCGCGACCAAAAAAACCATGTCGCGACCAAAAACAGCCAAGTCGGTGCCTAGAGTTTTTGCCGCCGACACAATTGTGCCTCGAATCCTTGTGAATAGTGTTCAAATCAACAAATCGATGCCCTAGAGGGTCAGTAGGGATGATTTCGGCACCCATGGAAGAGATTGCAACAACAAAAAACCAGATGGAGGCTCCAAATCGCGATTTGCGAAGAACAATCCATCGGCACCGAAAATAAGAAAAAAATCAAAAAGAATATCAAATAATCGGGAACAAGAAGGGAAAAATCATGGAAGCATAGATTGGGAGTAGTCGATCATCTAGGAACAATTTTTTTAAATTTTATTTTTACAATCACGAATTCAAACAAAGAAAGAAAGGAAAAAGAAAAAGAAAAAGAAAGAAGGAGAAAGTTGGATCGGGATGCTCTGATACCAAGTTGAATAGTAAGGTTGCGATTTAAGGTTAAAGGAGAAGAGAATGAAGAAGATAGAAAGATTGAGAAATTATTATTAGAAGAATAAAGAGGCTTAATTTAAATCTCTATACTACACTAGTATTTATATAAGATAACCAAAATAATTACAGAATGACCGTAACAAACAGAAGTAATTATTTAACAGTATCAATTAGGATATTATATTAGATATTATTTCCTTTTCAATTAATTTAGGATATTATATGATTTTATTTTCTTTAATTAAGGATTTAAGTTTTTCTTTTTAAATTAGGGTTTAGCCTATAAATAAGTGATTCTCTAATGTATTAATTAGACTGGAATGAATAAAAAATGATATTGATATTAATTACCGTGTGATTCCTTGTTCTTCTGGAGTACTAGTCTTTTATTCGCCAACCGTTCAGTATCAGTGGTTGTTGTGAATGTGAGGTGGAAAATTTAGTAAGATGAGAGTTATGTTTTTTTAATTGATGTCAAGCAAATATTAATGTTAAAATTTATTTTAGTTTTTAAAAAATTGTGTGAAATAGTGGTGTTGTGTGTTTGGTTAATAGTTTGTAGGAAGAAGAGTATAAACAGTAATTAATAGAGGAAGAAAAGAGATAAGAACAAAAGAACCAATTACATTCGTAATCAGTATTATATAACCAAGTCAACTAATACCAATTAAACAGCCACTTACACATATTAGCAGAGCAAATAATAACCTTGATTTAAGTCTTTAATATCAATTGAAACACCAAAAACTAAAGTTTGTTAGCATTATTTATAATGCCATGAATTTGAATTAAGTAATCCAATTAATGGAATAATAAAATATAAACAGGCAAGGGACTGTTAATACATTGCTATTTGATTTTTTATTAACGTTCTTTTTTACAAATTAGGAAAAACTAAAATATGTGAAGTCTTTATACTGTTCTCAACTATATTACAAGTTTTTGTTACTTTGTAAATTGGCTTTATATTTGCAATTTGAAGTAAAAATAAACTGAATGTACTAATATACTTAAAAACCCTAAAATTAAGAAAAGGAAGAATAGATAAGAGAAAATACCCAAGAGGAGATTCCAATAAAAATTAATTTTAAATATAATAAAAATACGAACCACAAAAAAATACAAAAAATACAAAGGTGACAAAAAATACAAAGATATAGACAAAGAAATCAAAAATCAATAATTAGTGAAATGATGCTAAATAAACATCCATGAATGGCAAAACAAAAATATCCATTAATTGTACAACAAAAAATATCCATGTACTATAAAGTTTAATTTTTATGGGTTTTTTTCGATCTCTTCTTGATGATTTGAACCGTTTATCTTATAGAGTATATTAAAAAGATCATCCATGTGAAAAATTAGATTAATCGGATATCTATAGATATAATGTCTTATAATATTTATTTTAACGAAAAATTAGTCTTAGATCCTTAAAGTAGCGTTGGTTTTGTTTTTCATCCACCATAAAAAATTTTAACGCACGAGGTTCAATTGGACGCTTGAACAGATAAATTTATTTGTGTAATTTTTAAAATATACAGATAAATTTATCTGTCTTGCATAAATAAGCATACAGATAATTTATATGTACGAAGAGTACTGTGCCTTTTCAAAACACGTATAAAGCACACAGATAAATTTATCTGTCTTGCATATTTATGCAAGACAGTTAAATTTATCTGTATGAAAAACATTGTGCATTTTCAAAACATGTATAAAGCACACAAATAAATTTATCTATCTTGTATAAATAAGCAGACAGATAAATTTATCTGTCAAATTATGTTTATTTCACTAAACATATAAATTTATCTGTCTAGCATTTATCAATGTTAGAAAAAAATAAATAAATTTATTTGTCTAACATTTGTCAATACTAGAAATGAACAAATAAATTTATCTGTTTAACAAATTGTGTTTGTTTCACGAAACAGATAAATTTATCTATTACTTGTACTTTTTTGACTTAACAGATAAATTTATTTGTCTAATATTTGTCAATATTAGAAAAGAACGACAGATAAATTTATCTGTGTGCATTACATATAAATTTCTCTGTTTGTGTTAAATTTATCTGTGTTGTAGGCGATTGGACCTCGCACGTTAATAATTTTGTTGATGGATCTTGCGCGTTAAAATTTATTTTTTTGAACCTTTCACTGAAAGCCCCCTTTTTTAATCCTATATGAAATATCATTTTTGCTCTTTAAACGTGTTATTTTAATTTTGCCCCCAGTAGTTCTCTGAAGATCAGAAAAACTACTGCCTCAAGCCCTTCTTCTTTCTCTTGCTCTTCCAAGTCCTCCTCTAATTCTTCTACCTCTATCTCTAATTCGTCATCATACTCAGCTAGTGCACCCAATTGCCCATCCGACCCACCGCAAATACATAAATCGACCCAAGGAGGGGCAGATGGGGGCGGCCGCTTTCAAAATTTCATTATTATAGTAGTATTAGTTTAAAATATTTCATGATTATATAGATTCGCTCTTCTAAAATTTTTTAGAAAATTTAATACATACCTTTCTAAAAATTTATAAGCACAATTCACCTCTCTTAAACTAAAATCCTGCGTCCGTCCCTGCGCGAATACTCTCCATCTTCCTCCATAATAGCCAACAACATGATTTGCAATGGTCTTGTGATTATTATTATTATTATTAAGTAATGACATTTAATGGGTTTTGATCTATGGATAATTTCATTCCATAGTCTCGTATGTCCACCATAGAAAATGCATCATGTGCTATAGGACAAATGCACTTAAGAAGCCATCTATCTTCAATTAGTTCTACATTAAAAAAAACAAATGATCAATCGTATATCATGTAATTCTTGTACATACGTAGAACGATGTGTGGTGTTACCAAGATTTGTTGGAAAAATGGTATTCATCTCAATGCGTTTCTCATCTAATGGATTCATAAAATCGTCACATTTGAGGGGGAAAACTTATAAGTAAAGCTAAACTATAACTACATTAATCTATATGCTCAAGTTCAGTTTTTACGCACCTAAGTCTATTACTATCTTTATCCAAAGTGCTTTTAAAGTAATAAATGAAGTGATCCCAAAACAAGCAGAAAGGGAGTATCCACAAAATCGACCTCTATCAATTCAGTAAGTTACTGGCACAATAAACAAGAATAATAAGCACAAGGAGTGCGAAAGAAAATAACAGATCAATAGATGCACAATGTAGAGAATTTAAAAAGGTAAAGCTGATGTCACTCCTGGAGAAAAAAGCACGATAATCTGCTGCTTTTTCTTGAGTAACAATCAGCAAGGGGGTAACAAACAATCACGTTACATCATTTGACGAAGTAGAACACATGCCAAACATAACTATGAGTTTCTACCTTTGGTGCTTACTATGAGATAAAGATACATATTGATGGGGGGGTTTTTCTACACCCTTTTGTGACTTCTATTTATAGAAAAAGGAAAAAAATCAAAATAGAGCAATGTGTTACATTGCAACAGTTTTACTTTGGTACAGAATCATCGTTAGATTAGTGAGTTGAGACTCATATATAGATTGATGTTTTCACTTTTTGCCAAGTAAAATCGGTTGTGTTGCGAATACTGAATCATGCAAGATTAACTGTGACTATAGAGTCCTTCCTTAAAATAGGTTGGGACAACTGCTCACCCAGC
>JAULJZ010000002.1:224826-248956 GCA_032270985.1 Heliamphora pulchella | reverse complement strand
GTACAAATAACAAAACTCGCATTATAGACGATCGTAAAAAATTCAAAGACTTGAGTATTTTTATAATTTACGATGACGAACATATATATTAATAAATATATATAATAATATAACTTTTTATCATCATAAAAATATCAAAAATCAAAAGATATATAAAAATTTATATTGTGTTGTATTTGTAACGATTACAAATTAAAAAAAAAACAACTATAAGCCTATCTATCTAACAAAATAAGGTATATAATAAAATACGGTATTTTGAGTTGTCCACAACCGTCTTTCATATAATTAAAAAAGAATCTATACTAAAATTGATACCAGTACTCCTAAGAATGTTTTTCTCATAAAACTAATCAAGTAACTCTCTAAAATATTATCTTTTATTTTATTATATATAGTTTAGTTTTCACAATTTTCTTAAATAAAAATGCATATTCAATCTATTATTATGACCATTGAAAATAATAAAATCAATATAAGACGAATTAATTTACCAAAAAGGTGATGAATTATTGACTTTTTTACTTGCAATAACTCAAATATTATCGACAAACATTAAAACTCAAGATGATTTCTTTTTTTTTTTATAGAAAAATACTCTATAAAATTCTTAGGATATATAATATTTCTTTGCAAGCATGCAACTTTTGTGGCTAATTATTAATTTAAAAAAAATAGAAGTGACAAACAATATATTTAATAATAACTAAAAAAAATATGAGTATCGTAAACTCTTTTTGTAAAAATGATTGCCATCACTTGTCCAATGAGTTCATCTTTGTTTAGAAGTACGATTACCTAGGGTGATTTGGACTAAGGACCCATTTTAGTTATTTTTTTAAGAATAAAGATCAAATTTTAAATTACTATTTATTAGATTCAATTTTCATATATTGTACCTAAAATGCCCCTAAAATAAGTATAAATATTTTTTATTGCGATCATCATACAAATTAGTAACGTATATTTTTCATAACAAACGAACTTAAAATATATAATTATGATAATTTCATTTGCATTAAATGACCCATTTTATTTTACCTTCCGGGCCTTCTCAAATGGGGAAAAGTTTTTTATTTTCGTCAAAGATGTTAAGTTAAGATTATGCAAAAAGTTAAAAATATTTTAAAAAATCTATTTATAACTTTTTTACTTATATCTTCTTATTCAAAATCAACCAATGTTAATTTTATTACTTTAAGCTATAATTTACAACTCTAACAAATATTTATAATTTAAAATATAATCTCACACTTTATTTTTAAGTAATTCATATTACTTAGAAATATAATCTCATATTTTTAGCTATAATCTATAGAAGTTTAAAATTCAACTACACCAAACACTCTCATTATAGTAGTATTACCTTTAAATATATCAAATGCAAAATTATATAGTTGCTTGTAATATTTTCGAAAAAAATTTAATATTCACCAAATAAGATTTTTAAAAAGCATTTGCCTATTAATTAAAATTATATCATCGTCCTTAATTAAGCACACAAATAGAAATTCCAAAATTAGAAAAAAACATAAAATGAAGAAAAAATATTAATTTATTTTAAATATAATAATTGTCGACTAATCGTTTGTAAAAGACTAATTGAGTGACTTATCATTTGTAAAAAGACTAATTGAGTGATTTGATAGCAGAAGTCTCTAAAAATTGAAACTTAGCAATAGGGGTGTAAAAAAAGTTTGGAGCCTACGGTCCATTTGGAGCCGGCTCGGGCCCATCACTATAGCGCTTGATCGAGCCTAGCCAAGGCCCGAGCCTACCCAAGCTTAAAGAACGGTGGGCTAGACCTAGACCTCCCTTTTGAAGCCCATGAGCTAGCCCGTTCTGAAGCCTAACTCGAACTTTACTACAAAAGCCCAAATGATAGCTCAGCCCGAAGGTCGGTTCGAGGTTCAACCTAAATACCTTTTTTATATTTTATTATATAAAAAGCAAATATATAAAAATTAAATAATAATAAGAAAATAATAATAATTAGAAGTTTATATTTATAAACTAAAATAAATAGAATAAAGACCATTGTTTATTAAATTATAAGCTAGCTTATAAATATAAATTATAATAATTTATTATTTATTAAAATATAAATACCATTGTTTATTAAATTTTAAGTTAGTTTATAAAAATAAACTTATAATAAATCATTATTTATTAAATTATAAATACCATTGTATTTTAAATTATAAGTGAATTTATAAATATAAACTTATAATAAATTATTATATAGAAAAACAATCAAAAATAATAATTTCTATTATAAGTTAGTTCATAAACCCTTAAGGTCGGGCTTGACCCCCTCCCCAAAAGTTCGGCTCGGTCTGAATTTTGACAGGAATCCTACAAACTTAAATTGTGCTCATCTCAAGCTGAAAGAGTGGCGGGCGAAACCTGTCACGCTCCAAACTCCGGGTCACGTGAAACACAATAAACAACCATATAAAACACTCAATTCGATGTTTACTCACAGATCAAAACATACATGCGATAAATATATCCGTCAAAAAGGCTTGTATTATACGGTTCCAACACCGAAAAACATGTTATAAGCATACATGGTCAAAAGAGCAAAAAGAAATACTACAGATCTTTCATCTCTCCGGCAACCCCGAATCAACATGCACGACCGGTACCTGAAAAACATTTCAAATCTCACACCGTGAGCCAAAACTCAGCAGATACTTGACAATGATGAAATATAAATAAAACATGCTCGGAAAACGAGGTGCAGTTTTAAACTCACACAAGCCACAAGAATAATTTTAAAAACAGTTTTAGATCTGAACTCATACAAGTCTCAGAGGGAAAAACATTTCAAAAATGGTTTTATACGAGGACTCCCAAGAGCCTCAAGGAAAACAATTTTGTAAACGGTTTTGTATCACGACTCATCAAGCCTAGAAAATAATTTGATAGATAGATATAGTATAATACTTTACCAGCAAAGATAGACTCCTACGAGCCAAGACTTCCACGAGCCCCGCATGCAACACAAATACATGTACACCGACTCTCTCAAGCCTCAACAACAAATATATCACATTCAATTAGATGCTATGATAAGAACCCCTTTTGACTCAAAGGAGCCACGAAAACGGTTTGAAATCAGTTTTATATCACAATTCACACGAGTCTTAAATACAGTTTAAAAATGGTTCAGTCCATGCCACAAAGCATCAAATGCAATCCATGTACCTTCTCGGACTTTCAGCGAGGGACCGTAGCCCCAACTAATGCCTTGTTGACCAGAGCCAATAGATATCTTCACGGTTTTCCATCGTAGGACCAATAAGCCCCTCGTTTTACACAGGATAAAATCATATCCCACGGGATAAAATCGTATCCACATATGCATATATAAAAACAGAGCTTTAAATGCACCAAGACCCCATAAGATTACGTAAGACCACATATTCGTTCACAATATGCACGAATAAAACTAACTAGAGTTCTATAAGCACAAAAACACGTATAATCATGATGTTACATATAGCGACGCCACATAACCCACCACAACCAACAAATTTACAGAACACTACCTATCCAAAGGCCAACACCAAACCTCTTACAAAATGGTTCTCACCAAAGCCCCATCTTTAAAAGAACAATGGACCCACACGTCCCACACCTAACGATGCACTAACCACCACGCACACAACCGTGCACTAACACCCTGCATGAATGACCAACACCCCTTTTGTGACTTCAGTAGGCAGGACCCCATAATCCAATCAACTGAAAAATCACTAGAGGAGAGCAGTCGATCGAGCCCCGTAACCCGATCGACTGAAAGACCACCACACGACCAAAAGAAACCCCCAAAGACCCAACACGACCAAAAGTAACCCCTAAGGCCCCAACACGACTAAAGGAAAAAGGGTCAACACAAACAGCGAAAGTGTCAACATAAACAGAAAAAGTATCGACAGAAACAGCAAAAGTGTCGACACAAATAGTAGAAGTGTCAACACAAGCAGAAAAGGTGTCGACACAAAACAGTCGCAACATAGACAACACAAACAGAAAGAAAAGGTGTCGACACCAACAACAGAAGTGTCGACACAAACAGAAAAAGTGTCGACACAAAAGCAACAGATTCACATTTTTAAACCAAATGGTTGAACGATGACAGAAAGCAAACCCTAGTGATGGAAAAAGTTTCTTAGCCCCAAATTAAATAATCCAAACACCCATCTTTCAACCCACGAACGTACACAAGCCCAAGACAACAAGGAAACACTGAAAGGAAAGCCTCAAAACCCCTTTCATCCAACCAAAATCAACCAAAAATGATTTTGCACTAAAACCCAACTTTTTGAAACATAAACCAACTTTTCATACATTTTTAAATGGTAAAAACACACACGATTACACGTAGTATCCATATAAGACTAGAGAGTCTAGGATTCTACCTCGATGAGTAAAAAACTCGACGCTTAGAACCACGTAAAAAAAAACAAACTTCGTCGAAATAGAATTTTGTCTGGATGAAGGCGTAGCCCTCGGTGTAGATAGTAAGGATTCGCTACTCGATCGCCAAAAGCAAAGCCCAAGCCCTAACAAAATCTAGAGAGAAGGTAGAACTTTTGGTGTGAGGAAAAGAAACTTAGCTTCTAAGCTAATGATTTTTATGAAAATATCTCACAAAATACCTTATTTATAGGTTCCACCCAAAAATATCTTTTTTTTTTGAAATACACACCACAACACCCAACGGCCCTAGGAACCAACCCCATATGCATATCTAAACTCGAACATAGATAAAAACACAGACAAATATGCTATCACGAAAAGGAATAAGAACGCGTTGAAACCTCAGAAAAAAATTAAACCGGGTCAGGGTCTCACAATTCTATCCCCTTTAAGAAATTTCGTCTCTAAAATTCAGCACAAGGTCAAAAGAAAATAAACCATCGATTGCAATCGACACAGACATAAGAGATGGTCAGTCAAACTGTCCCTAGGATATAATCAAACAAGATCAGACATCCTAAACAACGGCTACCTATCTCAGAGATACGGGATCTACAACACACCCCAACCTCAAATCCTCACCAACTGCTGTCTCAACACAGCACACCACCGACGGAATCCATCACCAACCCCCAACAGATGAAATGAAAAGACTGGCCCAAAGCCTACGTACTTAGAAAGTACCTCTACCCACTGGAGAAATATTTGTATCATCAGGCACAACCGGTGCCCTTGAAGAATTGGAAGCTGTAAGTGCATACGCTCGGCCCTGTGTCATTTTGGTCTATTCGCCATAACCCGACAATGTCGGCTGCTGCACCGATTGAACTGAAGTACACCCACCTCTAATCCGAGAAGTCTGAACTGCAGGAGGCTACTATCGATCCTACACAAATGAACCCCCTGGTGTGCCTACTGTGCTCGGCGCACTCTCTCTCTGGGGATAATTCTTGCGATATGTCCGGTCTGACCACACCTATAGCAAATCGACGGCTCCCTCCCCTGTGACTGATCTGGCATGGGACTTTGGGACTACCCAAATTGTGGATCTCGGTACTGCCTCGGCTGCGGGCAATCTGGCACACAATGCCCCGGCTGTCCACACCGATAACATCTGACCTCCCTCTGCTCTAGCCCTCCCGACGAAGCCACCGATGGTGCTGGTGCTGAGAATTACTATGATAATCCGGACGGATGCAAACTAAGGCCAGAGGACTTTTTCCTCTTGTTGGAACGCCCACCTGTCTGTGCCTCTATCCCACCCTATGGTTTCTTGGCCTCCCTAGAAACCTAAATCTCTGTCAAAGTGTTCTCAATCCTCGCTGCTGCCTCCACCAACTCCGTAAAAACCCGTAATCCCATGCCAACCACTCGTTCTCTGATCGCCGATCTCAAGCCCCGCTCAAATTGCCTCGACCTCAGCTCATCTGTCGCCACTAACTCCGGTGCAAAACAAGACAGACTAGTAAACCTGGCCTCGTACTACATAACACCCAACGCTCCCTGGGTGAGAGTATAGGACTCCTCTCTATACAAGTCTTTGGATGAAGTAGGAAAATATTTCTCCAGAAAAACTCCAATGAAAGCTGCCCATGTGTCCCTCACAATATTTCTGGCATATTTCCATCACTCGTGAGCATCACCCCTCAGCTGGAACATGGCAAAAGAAACCCGCAACTCATCCTCAACTATCTGCAGCGTGTTAAGGATCCGGGTCATCAGCTCTAACCACTCTATGGCCACTATAGGATCAGGATCCCCAGTAAAGATAAGAGGATCCATACGCTTGACCTCTCGCATTGCCACCATAGCCCTCGACTCAAACACTCCCTTTCTCTCTCTAGCGGCCTCAACCAGCAGCTGGATGGAGCCTACCAACACACGCAGCAACTCTGTCGCGTCCATTGGTCCTTGGGGAGCATTTGCATCCCCAGCATCAGGGATAGGCACATCCCCTTAGCCAAAATCGCGGCCACGACCTCGCCTTCTTCACGCAGACATCATGTCGACATGAAAGAAACACAGAACATAAGATACAGCATATAAGCACAAATCACATAAGCATGCTAACACGTAGTCACATAGGTTCATTCTCAATAAACCCCACATATCGAGGAGAACCGACAAGAATGACGCGCCAATTTGGTTAACCTACTTAAATTTTTTGCTAGAAATCACATCAGCTAAACGCGTTTCTAACTTGGCTCATAAGTTTGTTAATCCAAACGCCCAAAAGCAAGACTAATTAATCCTAAGGTTCAACCCCCATGCTCATATATAGACAATATTCTCACACTATCATGCTCGTACTATCAAAATATCTAAACACATGCAGTCGAACACATGCAGTCGAACACGCGCAATCAACCTCACACGATGATGCACCATCTTCCCACGGCTCTTAGGTATTCAAACCAAAAGCTCTGATACCATTCTGTCACGCTCCAAACTTTGCGTCACATGAAACACCATAAACAACCATATAAAACACCTAATTCGATATTTACTCATAGATCAAAACATACATGCGATAAATATATCTTCCAAAAAGGCTTGCATTACCCGGTTCCAACACCGAAAAACATGTTATAAGCATACATGATCAAAAGAGCAAAAAGAAAGACTACAGATCTTTCGCCTCTCCGGCAACCCCAAATCAACCTGAACGATCGGTACCTGAAAAACATTTCAAATCACACACTGTAAGCTAAAATCAATAGATACCAGACAAGTATGAAATATAAACAAAATATGCTCAGAAAATGAGGTGCAATTTTTGACTCACACAAGCCACAAGAACGATTTTGAAAACGATTTTAGATCTAAACTCATACGAGTCTCAGAGGGAAAAACATTTCAAAAACGGTTTTATACGAGGACTCCCAAGAGCCTCAAGAAAAACAGTTTTGTAAACAGTTTTGTATCACGACTCATCAGAGCTTAGAAAATAATTTGATAGATAGATATAGTATAATACTTCACCAGTAAAGATAGACTCCTACGAGCCAAGACTTCCATGAGCCCCACATGCAACACAGATACATGTACACCGACTCTCTCAAGCCTCAACAACAGATATATCACATCCAGATATATCCTAGCCAAAACTTTGTCAATTTGGTTACTCTCTATATTTCTCTACAAAATACCATTCTAACTTCATCATTGAAGTGGATTCGGACAATTGCCGACGGCCAGTTCACGTTTTTTACCTTTTGCATGTCACTTTAACAATTAATAGGTTCGTTTGGACTGGATCCGACCGATCGAATAAATTTAATTATGGTTCAACCTCCATACATTAGGCGTCATCTTTGGGAATCCAGTGAAACCTTATTGCGAACCCTCAATGGCGACCCCGTTGAAGGTGGTATCCCTTCTAGATGATCGTGTCCAACAAAATTCTAAAGAAAGATGTTGGTCCCATCAATGTTCGAGGAGGAAGGAGAAGAGGCCTCTTCGCGAAACTGCAAGATCCCTCGAAAATGATCTTGCTAGAGATACCAAGCTAAAAGGCGTGATTGAAGAGGGTCGGTGTAGTCTGCTGGCCGTGGTCGACCATGTCAAGGGGCAGCGTGAGCCCCTTAACCAATGTTTGGGCCGCCCTCGGGTCCCTTGAAGAATCGCCAGCGTGGAGTGGACGACCCTTTAAGGCGAATTCGGGGGCTTATTGGGCAGGGGCGATCTCCTGCCTTATTTCTTCTCAACGCCGCTCACTGATTGAAGAGCCATCTCTGCGAATGAGACGATGTCATTTCTCAGTCTGGATTTCTTAAGTAGTGGTTGGCCGGCATCGAAAGGCCTGGGGCTTATTAGAGGGCGGCTGTGAGGTAGCTACTCTTCAGTTGCAGGCCGTGGTGGTGGAACCTCAGGGACTGGCTCTCTTGGTAGTGGTAGTGGTAGTGGTAGTGGCGGTGGCGGTGGTTGTGACAGGGCAACCCTTTGGATCGGTGTGGCTGTGGTGCTAGCCACGTTGGTTCCCATGGCCGCCTCCCTAAAGTCAAAATGCTATTCTGACCTTCGAAATTGTAGTTGGTTATGTAGTTGAGTAGGGCAGGGGCCGAACGACAGCTGATGATGGCTAGACAAAGCTTTACCTTCGTAACATTAGCCTGCTTTCTTCGTTGAGATGCTAGGTTTGACTATGTAAAAGGCATCAAATAGGCAAAAGTCCAACAAAAATATGTATAACTGTGCGAGAACGGAAATAAATGAAGGGCGACTAAGCAAACCTGATCGTTCGGGCAGCCGTGGCACACATCGGCCAAGATGTCCAGCGTGGTTTGGATGAAACTCGAACTCCCTGCCGACCAAGTTGTAGTCATCGCTGTGCTTATTAGACTTAGGGAGGTCGTGCACCAACCTGATGCGGAGTCTCCTATGGCGGAGGTAGAAGGTGAAGTAGTCTTGGTTGTGGCTGAGCGTGTAGTAGTGAAAGATCTTGGGGATGTCGAGATTCAAGCTAAAACGCCGATTGATCTGAGCCACCCTATAATCACTATGATGAAGTTTATTAAAACTTGGTGAGGGGTAAGCTGGCATTGGCCTAGCATCTCCGTAAGGAGTGGGTCAAGAGGAAACTAAACCCCAGCCTCTATGACAGAGGTAATGGGGAAGATTACTTCGTTTTTCCTCCCCAAGATGGTTCCCTCTGAGTAGTCTCGTCATAGAAACGAATTGTGACAGAGAGAGAAATACTATGCTTGGCATGAAAAGTGGCCAAGGCAGAGGGGGTGTTAACCTCGTTTACAAAATTTTCCATCATAAGGAAGGATTCGAGGATTCACAAAAGAAAAGAGGTGAAAAAAATAAGAAATCCATCCAAAAACACAACCCAAAAAAGAAATCGAAAGTAATGGAGAAGGGGAGGAAGAAAACCAGAAACTAGAAACAGTGGCGATGATGCTTGAGGAAAGGAAAGAGAAGAGAGAGGGAGTTTTTTAAGCGAAAAGATGAGAAAAACTTACAAAAAATGAAGTGAGAGGTGACAGTTCGTGGCGGAGTTAGTTATCGCCAGTGAAGTCTCGGGGAGGAGGTGGAAATTGCTAGTGGTTGTTCATCAAAAAAAAGTAAAGTACTCAAGTAAGGGGGCTCTCATAAGGTTTAGTTCGTAGAAGGTTCGAGTGAGGGCTTAAGCCCCCATTTTATAGGGAAGGGAGCCCTAGGGCCTCGAGTGACCAACGGTCACCTTAGGTAAATGAAAGGATGCTTGCCCGACCTTGGGAATATGCAAATGTCACTACATGTTTCAATTAGCGAGTGACACGAGGTAGAACTAAAACCCCGCATTAAATACTATGAAACGATGACCCCAATGCCTGAGGCTAAAATGGCCGTTCGAATCCCATTCTAATTTGGCCGAAGACCCTCGAAGACTTATCAGCTCCCTTTATGCCGAGCAAGAAGAGAGCTGAGGAGCAAGTGAAGGGGGCAGAATTCAACTTGGGTCAGCCCACTTGAGGCCCTACGCGATCCAAGAAGAAGGCCCAGTTATATGGGTCACGAAGATCAAAACATGAACGACAGCCCACGTAAGATCAAGCAACACGTGGGCAGATGAACTACTAGTTTAGTACTGATGACGCAATTGAGTCAGAATGACGTCAGTTACGTGACCGAGTTTTGATCATTAATGAGGATAGCTTAGTCGAGCAAAGCGACATTAAATGCGATTAGATCGAAACTATATAATAGTTAAGGTAACTTGACCGAGCAGGTAACATTAAATGTAATTGGACTAAGACTGTACAATAATTGAGCTGAATTATCTGGGATTGAACCCGCCGCTTGCAGGGCGCGACCTTTGACCGGGCCAGCCCATCATGAGCCTTAAAATTGAGGTACAAATCTCTAACTCCTATATAAGTGGATGAAAACCAAAGCTAAAGGTATGCGAAAACTATATACAGAGAGACTTTTTATCTTCAAAGCTTGTGTTTAGGGCGGTATATCAGTTGTTCTTCTCAATCGTTGCCTATAAGCTTTGACTCTGCGATCGAAAACGAAAAATGACCAAATGTGCTTTTAAGTTAATGAGAACTTTAATAATCGAAATAGTACTACCGATGAATTTAATTGATCATGGGCTCTTTTGAAGGGGCAACAAAAGAATGAGTAGGTTGGCATAATGGAAAGTAGGAATATTGATCAGGAGGGGTAAAAGATATATCAAATGGGGGCACGCTATTTCGTCTATGATGGAACATATAGGAATAGGCCTGGAGAGAGGCGAGCTTAAATTAAAAAGAAAGGAGTTTTCTCATAAAGTTTTTTGCTACGCTTGTCTTTGCTTGTCTTTTCACAGAAAAAAAAAACGATATTCATCAAGCTATTTCAAGCTTTGAAGTAAAATAGTTAGCATGTTCTTAATTACGACTTGATAGTAAGTAAGGTTTTTCCTTTTTCTTCTCTATCTTTTCTTAAAAAGAGTACATTGCAATCAAGTCCATAGAATAGCTACTGGCCAATTTATTTTTGTTGCCTTTTGCGTATTACTTTAACCATTGATGGGTTCATTTAGGTTAGATCCGACTCACCGAATAAATTTAATTACTTCAACCATGTACAAATGTATTTTATATATATATATAGAGAGAGAGAGAGAGAGAGAGAGGCTTTCAATAATTAATGTGGACTTGCATGCCAGCTCCAATTATGAATTATCATGACGAGGAAGGAATCACGCCGAAAGGTAACTGTAAACCTCCATCCTTTCCTTAATTTTTTTAGACAACTAATTATTCATACAATTTAAAGATGGAATGGAAAATGCCCAATTTATATGATAAATAAAATTTAATTAATTAAAAAAAAAGTATTCATCATAATAGTACTGTTAACTAAGGGTGTAAAAACTCTCTAGCACTCGTCCGGCACCCGTTATTGTGTGGGCCCGGCTCGGTCATGTTAAAGCCCGAGCCCGGCCTAAGCCCGTTCCCCTTTTCCTCGGGCTTGGGCCTCCTCCCCCAAAACCCGTGGGCCGAGCTGGTCCGGCCCGAGGCCCATGGTCCAAAAGCTCGAGCCCGTGCCTGGCCCAATTAATGTCTAATTTTTGAATTTTTTTAAAAAAAATTATATATTTTTTTTGTAAATAGGGCTCCTACCTCTCTAAATTCATTCAAACAATTCTCTACTCTATTATATATTTCATTATAAACGAATAAGTTTATAGTTTATAATTTAATAACTAATAAAATATTAAAATTATAGTAACTAGTTTATAGTTTAACTTAAAAACTTATTATTATAATTTTAATACATTAGTTTATAATATATAAACTAATAAACTTTAAATTTATAGTATAATATAATAAATTTTAAGTTTTTAATTTTTAAGTTAATATATTAACTACTACTAATAAAGTAGTAAACTAGCATTATATTATAAATTTATAAACTAAATAAATATAAAAATAATAAAAATATAAATTAAATAAAAAAAGGTCAAAAAAATTTTAAGATCCGCCCAAAAGCCCACGCCTGAGCTCGTTGTCCAAGCTCTAACCCTTTATCCCTAAGGCCTGAACCGACTTCTAGACAAAAAAATTCAACCCGACCCAACCAAAAAATTTAGTTGAAGCCTGACAAGTCTAAACCGAATTTGACCCATCCAAATCACGACCGAGCCGAATCAAAATCGACCGGACCAAAATTACACCCCTACTGTCAACTAACAAAATCTATAAAACGACGGCTTCTCTAATATTAGCCATTCGTGTCGGTGCAAGGGCTAACAATAACATGGGTCGCAACCTCAAGAATGCTTTCATAGCGCTACTGGTTCCTCTTCCCTCACTACTTTTCTATCTCTCCTTCCTTCGCCACTGCGCTGAGCATGAGAGTCATACTTATTCTTCAAGTTATAGCGACTACTCTGTCTCGCTTGTTGTGTGGACTTGGTGCTACGACCACCCTCTCCTGTTGGCCAACGTCCTCTTCTTCCTCAATGTCAATCTCCTCTTTTGGCTCATCGGTCTCGTCCAGTCTAGCCACTGGGTGGGTGCTTCTGTATTTGTGTATCATTTAATGTACTGTATAATTAATGCTTCTTTTTTGTTTTTTGTTTTTTGTTTTTGTTTTTCGTTCGTTTCATTCCCCTTTTCAACATATAAATTGTTGTTTTGAAGTGTACTGTTTAATGAGTGCAGCTGATAGATCTGTATTGGACCGTCATACCAGTACTGTTAGTCCATTACTACGCAACTCACCCTCTGGCCAGGTGTAACCCCTGGAGGTCGAGGGCTGTGATCCTGATGACATGGGCGTGGAGTATCAGGCTCACTCACAACTACTTCCGCCGAGAAAGTTGGCAATGGGGTGCCAGGGAGGACTGGAGATTTACCGATATGCGCCGACAGTATGGCAGGCATTGGTGGTGGATTTCCTTCTTTTCCATCTACGTCTCTCAGCAGGTAACTACTTCCGTTATTCCTTTGCACCTCCTCTTTAAGTCTTTAACATTGCAACTCGCAAGGACAAAGTGGTTCAAAAAATAAAAGCCGAATGTTATTACGACAAAGATGTTCGATAAATTGTCAGAATGGGCTTCCTTCTTCTTGGAGACGTAATTTCCCAATTTCTGATTTTTTTTGGTTAAAAATTAATACTCCGCACAGGTGTTTCTGATTGGAGTCTGTCTGCCTTTGTATGTTATCCACTCAGTTGACAAGCCGTGGAATTTTTGGGATTTCGTTGCTGTAGTTGTCAGCATAACGGGTATATTTGTTTCCTATCATGCCGACACACAACTTCACAATTTTGTGAGTAAAAATTACGAACTAAAAGAACTTGGGAAGCCCGTTGTGCCGAATCTTGACAAGGGCCTCTGGCGTTACTCTCGGCACCCGAACTACTTTGGGGAGCAGTTATGGTGGTGGGGACTAGTCATCTTTGGATGGAATCTTGGATGTGCTTGGACCTTTGTTGGGTCACTCATCAATAGCATGTGCTTAGCATATGTCACCATGCTTGTGGAGCGGCGGATGCTGAAGCAAGATTACAGAGCTGAAGCATACAAGGCGTACCAGGAGACAACCTCGGTGTGGATACCTTGGTTCAACTCATCTCCAAAGGGAGTAAAAGATAAGAATACTTGATTCTGTATACTGTACTAATTTCTCCCCATTCGCACTTAAGGTGCCTGCATAATAATGCTCTTTCTTGTCTTCCTAGTTCCTACGTATAAAATTTCGCATTTGTCTCTATGCACTCTGTTGTTACTTCAGAAGGTAAGTGCATAGCGTTGGAATGTAGCCAAACATCTCGTTGTTTGAAATTGTATAATTCATTTGTGTGTTTAGTAAGCAAGTTCTCTCTTATCTGATGCTGCCAAATGTAATTGGGATGCAGCTGTGTTGTGAGTTTCAACTTTAAAGGCTCTTATGATACTCAAAAAATTATACTGAACCAAAATTCTGAGTGTCCTTGTAACTTGTAAGTTAATTGCTCAAGAAAAAATTCAGTCTTCACAACAATGAAGCTGAACAAATGCTTTTGTTTCCCCAGAACTTTAGCTAATTAGTTAGTTTTTGTTTGCAATATTTTAACCACCTATTTTGGGTTTTGGGCGCCAAGGCTCATGGGTCATGACTAAGGGTAGGAAATACAAGCCCTTAATGCATCATTTCTAAAAGTTCACTAATTTACACTGGAGGACTAGCTAGCTACTCCTTTCATAATTGTATAGCTTTTATTTGCTATTTGCCCACTGGGAAATTTACTGCCCAATGCGGTAAACAAAACTTGTACGTGATCTATGGTTGGATCTGTGAGACTTAACTGTGCATGTAGCACAGCTCTGTGAATTAATTTGTTATTTGTTTTCAGAAAGGAGGTGAATGGGAAGTTCTTGTTAAACCTGGTGAATGTAAACAGTTAAAAGGAGAAAATGAAGCTGTCTTGCTAACCTGATTTGTCAGGAGGAAGAATAAAGGATCAGTTTTTCGCCTTTTATTCTTTGCACGAAATTTGAACTATAAACCCTGATCATGAGACATCAGGGAGAATCGGATGAACTTTCTCAGACTAGTACAACAAGGATGGGTGCGTGGGGGTATAAAAATAATGAGGAATGCTTTATGGAGTTTGTCTTACTTCATTAGCCATACACAACACTTTTTTAGGCTCATTTATCATTAAACAAAACTGTTCAATTTTGGTTGTTAGATTATATGTTGTACATAATGATCGGTGGCTGAGAGTTTAGATTTAATTTGCAAATCTTAACATTTGAAGCCTTATTCTAGCCACCGTCTAGTTGTGACTTTTCCTATTTTTTTACTTGCAATTTTAGTTACCGGTCTCAGTTGCATCTTCCTTTCATTTGATGAAGACTTCTGTTAAGATTTTTATGTCTTGTATTTGAATTTGATAATTTCGTTTAACAAGCACTTTTTGAGTTGTATTTATTTGGTTTCATTCATTTTACAGTTTACAATCTAGTGTGTGAATCACATCCATGGTTATCGTGTCACATTTAGAAACATATGGAGTGAAAAGACAAGGTTTTTAAGGCTTAATTTATGTTTTGAAAGCTTGTGCTCAACCCATGCTCGAGTATAAGTCAGGCATCAGGTTACAGAAAACATAACAAGAGTTTTTTAGTTTCGTGCTCAACTCGAGCTTGAGTACGAGTTGGGCGCCATTTTCGCATGTCAAATTTAAAAGACCTATTTAGTAATTTAAACCCTAACTTTTGATAGTCATCATCACTTCTCTTGAGCAAGGAATGTTTATAAGACAATTAAAGTTATTTGTTGCTAGATCTTGAGGGATTCAGTAAAGATTCATAAATTTTTGAGTAAGAAAGTTTTTCCTCAAGATTGTTTCAACTCTTCATTAAGCTACAAGTTCTTTGAATGATTTCAAAGGCAATTAAGTGTTCTTTGGTGGATTCCAGAAACTAAAGAAGATTTGTGAATTCGAATATGGATGATTTAAACACTATAGAGGTCGAGATCATAGATTCGGTAAGAGCGACTTATGGTCATGGATATGGATTCATTGTTTGGTTGTAAAATTTCTTGTAATTACCTTTTTTATCATAATAGATGGTTTCTAGACTAGGTCCCGTAATTTATTTACCCTAAGGGGTTTTTTCACGTTAAAATTGCTTGTGTCTATTGTGATTGTGTGGTTACTTATATTTATTCGAGTATATCGTGGTAGCAAATCAATCCAAAAATGCGTTTTTGGCTTTTCGATTGATATCAGAGCAAGTTCACTTAGTTTATCTTGAAATTGTTTTTTAAAAGTGTAATCCTAAAATTGATTTTCTTATGATGGATATGCCCAAAGAAGGCTCTTACACTATTAGACCTCCACTTCTTAATAGCAAAAAATTTCAGTATTAAAAAGTGAAAATGACAACTTTTTTAAAATTTATTGATAAAAGAGTTTGGTTTTCCATTATCAATAGATATATTGAACATTTATCATTGAAAGAGTGTCTCATCCTAAACCTATCGAAGAATGAGATAAGAACAATTTTGAGGCTGTCGAATGGAATAGCAAAGTATTGAATGCAATCTTTAACGATGTGACACCTGAAGAGTTCAGACGTATTTCTATGTGTGATACCGCTAGAAATGTTTAAAATATTTTGTGTTACTCGTGAAGGTGCTGAAAAAGTAAAAAGAGAATTTTCGAAGTATTCATCACTAGTTTTGAAACTTTGGTTATGCTTGAAAAAGAGTCTTTTGATGATTTTTTTTTTATATATGAAAAAGTGAGTAACATTATGAATGCTTGGTATAACCTCTTAGTGAAAAAATAAATAAGTAAATTGAAAATAAAGTTGATAAGAAAGTTTTGAGATCTCTACTTGAAAGATTTTTCCCAAAAGTTACTTTTATTGCAGGTGTTGAAAATTTTTATAGTTTGAGTATGGAAGAATTGGTCAACAATCTTCAAGCCTACAAATTCGGTTTGAGTGAATCACAATCTCAACATCAAAAACCAAAACATGTTGCTTTTTCTAGCATAAGTGTTTGCGCAAATGATTCGGACGGTGATGAGGAATTGGATCCTAAAACATTGATGTTTGTAAGAATTTCAAAAACAGAAGGCCAAATGTTAAAAGGAAATTCCAGTAAGGCAATAAGAAATTCAAAACTAATCCTCTTAAAAGGAATGATAGAAAAAGTGGAAAAGCACAATCATAAGGCATTCAATGCTATGAATACAAAGGGTTTAGCTACTTAGCACAAGAATGCCCTAACAAGTAAAAGAAAAAGAAAGTATATAATTACTTGAGATGATGAAAGTGAACTTAAAGAGTTAGAGAGTGAAGAAAATGAGAATAGTGAGGAAGGCAATTTTATTGCCTTTGCTACTTCTGTGCATTTACATGAAAGTGAATCTAAGCCTGAGTTAGATATATGTCTGATAGGTTCAAACAGTGAGAATCCAAGTGAAAATGAGAGTAAAAATGGTTAGGATTTGGAAGACTCTAATGTTTTACGTGAGTCCTATACTAAGCCATATATTGAGAGTTTAAAAATAACTAAAGTAAATTTAAAACTATCTAGAAGATTAGCGTTCATGAGAAAAAACGAAAAAAGTTGACGTTAGAACTAACTAAAGTTCAAGCATTGGTAGGGATATTAACGTCAGATACGGAGTTTTTGTGTAATAAACTTGCCATGTATGAAAAAAAAAAGGATTCACATATCTAATTTGAGTCAAACTAAAAAACCATGATAGCTGTGCGTTTGTGTTAATTCTAAGAAAGTGCTTGAATTAAAATTTGTTAAATATGAGAATAATTTATCTAATACTCAAGCTACTTTTAAAAAACTGAATGCAAGTAATAAAGCCTTGATTACATACTTGGTTTGCAAAAAGCTGCATTAGATAAAACTAGATTTGGATTTTGTGAATGTACGTCCTCTTTAAAAGGTGGAATTATAATTATTTTGTTAAATCTAGTAATATTGCATCACCAACATCACTTGTTAGGAAGACTATTACGAACGGTCTAAGTCTTAAAGAATTTCAATTGAGAAAAGTTCATTCTTACCTATCATCATTGTGGTGTCAATGTACATATTAGACCATATTGTTTTCAATTACATGTAATTCTCATTCTTATCCTGAACTTTTTCCTGCTAAGAAAGTTATGTTGTTTGATCAGGTAGCTAAACTCAAAAATAGATTGACTTATCCCAACACTAAAAGAACTCCATCTAAATCATGGTTTAAAAATGATTTTTCCAGAACTGTTCCAAAATCTCAATTTCTCATGGCAAGTCAAAGTGTACGCTATTTTTGTTAGGAAAAGTGACCATAGGTGTTATGTTATTCACATTGCTTTTAATGCTCAGAGTTCAAATATGTGATACTTAGATAGTGGTTGTTCTCGTAACATGTTTGTTGATAAGTTCCTGTTCACTTCCTTGGAAAAATTTGATGGAGGACTAGTCACTTTTAAAAATGGTAATACATTTAGAGTAATTGGCAGATTGGTATTAATGAATTAAACAATGTTCTTCTTGTTGATTGTTTAAAAGTTAATCTTTTAAGCATTAGTCAAATGTGTGATTCACACCATGAATTACATTTTTTTAAAAATAATTATTATATTTTGGATAAAAAAAGGTAGAAATATCTTACGTGATATGTGCACATCTGACAATGACTATGGCATAAGTATTATGGGTGATTTTTCTTGTCATTCTACTAAAATTGGAGAAATTAATTTGTGGCACCAAAGATTTGTCAATATGAATTTAGAGACCTGGCCGAACTTGCTAGTCAAAGATTAGTTAAAGGAGTTCTCAAGTTGGGCAAACCTCCAAATTGTGTATGGAGATCTTGTCAACTTGGCAAACAAACTAGTAGCCCACGCCAAAAAGTAAAAAGCTTGCAAAAGAAGACTATTGGGATTAATTCACATAGACTTAGTGGGACCAATAAGAACCGAAAGTAGCAGAGGTAAGAAATAAATATTTGTTGTTGTGGAAGACTTCTCAAGGTATACCTGAATAGATTTTTTAAAAGACAAATCAGATACTTTTTTTGCTATTAGATTTATAATGTTTAAAGTTCTGAATGAACACGATTTGAAAATAGGTTGTATCACACGAATTCATTCTGATCATGGTAATGAGTTTGAAAATATTGATTATTCATTTTTTTGTGATAACCTTGGTATTAAATTTTTGTGAATTTTCAACATAAAAACTTCACAACAAAATAGTGTTGTTGAAATGAAAATTTGTGTTATTCAATAAATGGAATGTGTTATGCTTCATGGTAAACAAATTCCTTTTAAATTTTGAGCTAAAGCTGTAAATACAGCATGTTATGTAATGAATCGTGTGTATTTATGGCCCAACATTACTCAAACAGCATATGAGTTGTGATACAGCAAAAAACCCAATGTAAAATACTTTTGTACCTTTGGGAGTAAATGTTATTTCTTTAAAGATCGAGAACTATTGGATAAGTTCGACTCTCAAAGTAATGAAAGTATTTTTCTCGAGTGTTCCATTAACTGCTGAGTTTATAGAGTCTACAATCTTAAAATCTCGACTTTTATGGAATCAATCAATGTTGTGGTTGATGATGACGTGTCTATTGCCCTTAAACCATTTGGTGATTGTAATTCTGATTTACCTATTGTAGGTCATGTGGAGAAAACTCGAGAGAATTATGAAGATGAACTTCAATCACCAGAGAAAGTGAGTCTAAAATCATCATACTCCTCAAAATTGAATCTCTCAACAAGGGTAAAACTGGATCATCTAGCAACTCAAGTCATTGGTGAGGTAACTAACAAGATGAAAACGAGGAAACAAATTCACGAAGAAGTATCATGTATGTGTTATGTTTCCTTATTTGAATAAGAAAATGTTGATGTCTTTTTTAATTTTGTTTCTTTCTTGTTTTTGTTTATATTTTAACAAAAGAAAAGAGGAAAATGTTGTGTTAGTCTCCTCCTTGCGCGCCCGACTCGCACTCCAAGTGCACCTAATGACTCTACTCTAGTGGCACTCTCTGGGCTTGTGCGCCCATATGGCGCGTAACTCGCACCTAACCAAGGGTCTTTCAGCGCCCCTCTCTGGGCTTATGCGTTTATATGGCGCTTGCCTCTCTCACGCGCACTGATCACTCGTCTTTTGCACTCAACAAGCTCTGTCCTCGCCGCATCAGTGCACTGCTCGCGTCTGACCCTTGCCCAACATGCGTAGCATCCGCAACCCACTGTAAGTGCTGGTTGAGCGCTAGATCGTTGTTTTATTTTAAAAAGGTCTCCTCTCTCTCCTTTTTTTCTGGTTCATCAAAACCCTAGGTCTTCTTCTATTCTTTTCTCTCCTTTATTCATTCCTCTCTACGGCTCCTTGGAATGTTCTTCACTCCACTCCAAATACTTTTAGATTCATCATCCTCTTGCCTTAAAGGGTTCAATTTGTGTCTTTTTGGGGTATGTCTCTCCCTTTACTCTTTTTTATTTCTTTCCTTCTTTTCTTTTCTTCTTGTTAGCCTATTTTTTCTTGATCTATATTGTATTTTATTTATTTTTTGGCGTTTAATCTATTTAGTCATAGATTTTTTCTTCTTTTTCCTTTTTTTTATAGGTTCATTTGTGATCGTTTTCGTGTTTTTATCCCATAGCTCTCATGACTATATTTCGCAAGTCTTAGCCCTTTAAGCCCTCCTTTGACTCCTATAGGCTTATCTCTAAGGGAGCCTTCGACCATTTTTTCTCCCTTTTTCTCATCAAGCGAGGTCACTATCGAATGCCCCGTATATCCCGATGAGTTATCTCATCTTCCATTTGTTTCTTAGGTTCGAGCTTTGGGTGGAAAAGACTGCTTGCTTATCACGGTTTTGTGAATTTTACATTAGTTCAAGAATTCTATAGCATTATATTTGACTTTGATCGATTTTCTAAGTCATTTAAATCCGCACTTCGGGGGGTTATGTTTAATTTCTCATTGTCTTTTATTGGAGAATGTCGTGAACACTCACTTGGGTTCAAATCTCGCACCATCCCTCTATCTTGCGATGCCATCAACCCTATTTTCTGTGGGTCCATCCAAACTTGGACTGAAAGAGATGTTTTGAAATAAGTTTGGCTCAAGGCTGAGCATAAACTTCTTAACCTCTTTCTTAGTGCCAATATGGACCCTCACACTTACTTGTCTGATGTGAATTATCCTCCCTTTCTCGATTCGTAATAAAAGGGGGGAGAGCCATTTCTTTTTGGGTATTTTCTTGCTTTGACTTTGTTAGTTTGAATATTGAATGGTTATTTTGATATTATAACTGGATTTATATATGTTTCTTAGATGCTAATTTGGATGCTGATCATGGTTATGGCTGTTTCATTTTGTTATGTTATAACTATTGCTTTATGGATCTATATCATAACTGTTTATCATGGTTATCATGTTGGCATTGCTATTGGTTTGGGTATCGTTAATGCGTGCTAATGCTTATAGGTCACAGATCCTTTCTCCTATTTCTTTTGCTATCTTGGGTTAGTTTATGGGTTAAAATCTTTTATATTATTAGTAGTGTTTTGTCAAAAATAATCCAAAGGTAGAGATTGTTAGATTTTTGTCTCGTATTTGAGTAACACTCTTTGAGTAATAAAATATAGCCTATAAATACCTATATACTTACATGGTTTCAATCATGTGGAATTAAAAAAAAAATGAGATCTAAAGTATTCCTCTTGCCTCTCTCTCAATCTCTCTACCTCATTTGTTTGTTTTTGAATTCTAACAAATTAGTATCAGAGCTAAGTTGTTTGTCATAAAGAATATAAGCCAGTTTGTTGGGATTTTAGTTTCCTCAACTTACCAAAGATGATTTTGACAATTGGAAAATCCGAATGAAGGCTTTGCTTAAATGTCAAGATGTATGAGAGATTGTAGAGAAAGGCTATATAGAGCCACAAGATGAGTCAACTTTAAATCCTAATAAAAAAGACGCCTTGTAGAAATCTAGAAAGAAGGACTAGCACCCTGTCACACACCCATTAGTGTTTGAATGATTCTACTTTTTGGAAAGTAGCAAATGCAACGACCACAAAAGAGACATGGGAGATTCTCCAAAATTGTTATAAAAGAGTTGATAAGTGAAGAAAGTTCATCTTCAAACACTCAAATGAGAGTTTGAGGCTCTTCGTATGAAAGAATTCGAGTTTAATTGTTTTGGATTATTTCTTAAGAGTATATCGTTGTGAATCAAATGAAGATGTGTGGTGAGAATTTGCAAAATGTTCATGTGGTAGAAATAATCATTTGCTCTCTACAACCCCAGTTTGAGCATATTGTGGCGGCAATTGAAGAGTCGAAGGACTTGGATGCCATAACAATAAATCAATTCTTGGGATCTCTACAAGCTCATGAGGAAAGACTAAAAAAATCACAAATGAGACCGCAGAGCATGTGCTGCAAACAAAACTTTTTTTAAGAGGGAATGAAGAAAGATAAGAAAGAGGTGAAAGAAGTCAAAGAAGCCGAGGACGTGGACGTAAACAAGGAAAAGGTGAAAAAGGTGGTCATGGCTTATCGAGCAATGATTTCGAAGAAAGAATTCCAATCTCATCATTACGCTGGCATGGAAAAGGAAGAAGTGGAGGTAGAGAAAGAGGAAGTCATTCAAAACCAAATGCGGGAAGGTACGATAACTCTTAAGTGGAATGTTATAGTTGTCACAAATATGAGAATTATTCTTAGGAATGCCAAAATGCTACTCATAATTTTGAAGAAAAAAACTCAACTAATTAAAGCAAAGGAAGCAGAAGTAGAGCCTACTTTGTTGTTGGATGTCAGAGGATATGAAAAGTCAGAAAAAAATTTGTGGTATCTTGACAATGGTGTTAACAATCATGTGTGGCGATGGAAGCAAATTTGTTAGGCTTGATGAATCTTGGAAAAGGCAATGTCACTTTTTGAGACTCCTCAAAAGTCATAATTATGAGAAATGCACGACTTTAATTCGTTTGAAGAATGGAGATTACCGAATGATGTCAAATGTATATTTTGTGCCTAAAATGAAGAATAATATTTTTAGTTTGGTTTAACTCTTAGAAAACAGGTATGAAGTCGACATAAAAGATTGTTTTCTTTCCCTAAGAGATGAAAGAAATAATTTGGTTGTTAAAGTTTCAATGATAAAGAATAGAATATTTTTGTTGAATATTGAAACTGTTGTTGGCAAGTGTTTGAGATTTGGACACTTGGATTTTAGAGAATTAAAGGTGATTGCTCAGAAGAATATAGTATATGGTTTGCCTTTTATTAACAATCCAAATCAGTTATGCAAGAAGTATTTGTTCGGCTAACAATTTCGAAAGTCCTTTCTGAAAGAAACAGCTACAAGAGTGAGGAAGCCACTAGAATCTGTGCATATGGATGCTTGTGGTTCAATTAAATCATCATCTTTTTATAAGAATAATTATTTCTTACTTTTTGTTGATGACTTTAGCCGAAAAACTTGATTTTTTTTAAAAGAAAAATATGATTTTTTTTTTGTTTCTAAGAAATATTAAGCATTGGTTGAGAAGCAAATGTACTTTACAATTAAAGCTTTGAGGTTTGATAAATGAGACAAATTCACATCAAACAAGTTCAAGAATTTTTGTAAAGTTAATGGAATTCATCATCCTTTTCCAAGATCACCACAATATAATGACATCGTTGAGATGATAAATAAATCAATTCTTAATATGGTAAGAAGCATGCTAAAGAGTAAAATAATGTCAAAAGAATTTTGGGCAGTATGCCCCATCTAATCAATTTTCCCCCCAACTCAACGTATTTCATGTCATGATTTACTTTCAAGAACTGTTCTAAAAAATCCCAAGCTCTGTGCACATGGTCCATAACAATGTGTTGGCAACTCCTCCAGAAGTAGAAGAGTTTAATACTAGGTTTATCCAATCTAGCCTATAATTGTGTTGGGGTTTTTAGGCACAAATCTCCAAAAGATTAAGATCAATTGATTTGGGCAACTGACGGAAACCCACATAGGTTTCAATTCACAATGGCAAATACAAAAGAAACAAGAACAACTAAGAACACAAGAATGTACGTGATTCGGCTAACTACCTACCTCCACGAGAGAGAAGAAACAATTCACTATTAACCAAATAAGGATTACAATGATCACTCTCTACCTCATAATGTATCTGTGACCTCAACCAGAGCCTCTCATCATCTCTCAACACTCCCTCTAGCCTCCTAACCCGAGCCTCTCAAGTGTCTTAGACATTCTAAACATTCTAGGGTTTCTATGGGACATACAACCCTTATATAAGAGGCATCTAGGTCAAAACAAAACCCTAGCCGTTGCACAAAAATTTATATTCCGCAGCGGACTGCTCGAGTGAACCCCTAACTGCTCATGTCACACCCCAAACACCGGGTCACGCGAAAGCCCACCAAAACAGTTTTACAGTTGGAAATCAAAATATATAATTTTTGGATAAAATATTTTCCAAGTTCAGCTCTCATAACAATAAACATGCATTCTTATACATGAATAAGTATAAGGCGATACAAACCAGCCTTCACAGGCATTCCATGTAAAAGTACATGTCTCAAAACATAAAAAACTACAGCAAGTCTTCCGTCACCACTGCATCTAGGTCAACTCCACACGGTCACCTGAAAATATTTTTACAGCA
>JAULJZ010000002.1:198855-224726 GCA_032270985.1 Heliamphora pulchella | reverse complement strand
TTATTTAGTTATATTTAATTTATAATATCTAAATTAATCAAATCCATTAATTATTCAATTAATTAATATTCAGTTAGGTTGCATCTTACAAACATAATTCTACTTCACCTAAAAAAAAACCATTTTTTGGCAGTCATGGTTGCTTTACCCATTCTATTCTTGACTTCTTCATTTTTTTGTTCATTCTATATCATTATTTTAAGATAATATTTACTTAAATTTATCACAGTAATTATTTAAACTTACTTTTAACATCCATTCTATATCAATGTTTTAGGATTTATATTTAATTAAAATAAACTAAAAATTAAATTTTATGCATAAAAAATACAAAAAAAATTATTTTTAATCTTAAAAAGACACTTAATAAACCAAACCGAGTTTATACCTAATTTGTTAATGATCGATACCGATAAATAATAACAACTACGTGCTGATAATGTGTGTCTAAATTTTTGGCAACGAGCAAACTTCGTATACCGTATGATTGATGATGCACAAAGAGACTTTTTTTCTCAATTTCTCTCTCTATCTCTCTCTTCCCGTACTTGCTACACCCAACTATATAAATAGAGGGGGATTTTGGGCTAAGTCTCATTTAAGAGAATTATATTTCAATAAGTTTCACATAATAAATATATTCCATAAGTCCTATTTTACATTTTTTATACCAAAATTATTGTTAATATAATACACACTTCCCACCACTGCCAACACTAGTCCCCATCATCATCACCACCACCATCGCCGTCACCAACACCACCACCTCCATCGCTCCGCCGCCACCACTCTCTACTGCTACCACTACTAGATTCGTCGAAGATAAATAAGAAATCGAGAAATTCTCGTTTTAAATCTGAAATGTCTCATTTGTGATGAGTGTCTTATTCTAGTTCTGGATCTGATATCAAATGTCTTATTTGTTATTAAATGTCTCAAAATATTTCTTAAACAAATAAGGCATTTTATAACAAATGTCTCATTTTTCAAAATGAGTTATTTTATGTAAATGAGACATTTTTTAAATTAATGTATATATAACTGTATGAATGTTTCATTATTTTTGAACAAATGAGATATTTCATTTCTACAATTACAAATGTATCATTATTTTTAAAATGAAACATTGTACAAAATGAAACGTTTGTACAACCACACCAATGCCATACGAGACAGCCACCACCACCACCACCACCACTAGATCACCAACACCACCACCACAACAACAACAACAACTATCACACGCACACACCCAAACACACACATAAAGAGAGAGAGAGGACAGGAAAGCACGCGTTTTTTATGCAACAAGGTGCATCGGCGTGGTGTGGTGGGTCCAATTGCAGTCACGCGTCGTGATAGAGAGGGAGAGAGATAGAGAGAGAGAGAGAGAGCAGTGATGGCGGCGAGCGGCGAGCAGCGAGCAGCGAGCGACGATGGTTCAAGATAGATTTGGTTTAGGCGATGCCATGGCGGCAAGTAGCGAGCGGCGAGCGCGGCGATGCAGATCTGGTTCAAGGCAGTAACAACACGCAACGGCGACGAGGTGATAGCGGTGAGGGCGAGGCGACAATGCAGATCTGATCTGTGAAGGAAGAGAGTGTGACAAAGAGGACGGAAGGAACGTAAGAGAATAAGGGTATATTTATCAAAAAGAGGATTATAAATTTAAAAAATATGACTTAATGAAATATTTAAAAAGTGAGTGGGTCTTAGTGGAATAAAAGTCCCTTAAATAGAATTTCTAATTAATTTTTCCATAAATATACAGTACTGAGTTGTTCGTGCCTAAAGGCACTTTCCAACTTAATTTGATATCAAGATTAAGTCTGAACAATAATTAACAACAAAATAATTATTAAGAGTAATAAAATATTAAAAAACTTACTTTTTAAAAAAGAATTAACAAATTTCATGAAACACTTTAGAAAGAGGTCTAAAAAAACCCACTATGTCAAAAATCAAAATTTAGACTCGAATTAATATATTAAAGTTTAAATATTTATTCCATAAAAAGTCAAATATTTTTTATGAATTAAAGCCTAATATTTACCAGATGCTCACCATTGACCTCCCAACGCATTTGAGTATTGAAAAGAAAATAAAATTTATGAATATATAGAATATACAAATACATATATAGAATAACTCAAAAAAAAAAAGAAAAAAAGAAAAACCCAAAATCAAGAAGAAGAAGACCTATACAAAATTGAGATCAAACTTGGTCAACCCTAATATAATGCGTTGGTAGTGGTGACGGCATAATGCAGCGATGGCGGCATTGCAGCAGCGGCGACGTGAGTGGCGATGTGGCAGCGACAACAACCTAACATAGGAGGCAGCGTTGCAACAGTGGAGGCGGTGTTGCAGCAGCATAACAGATATTATAGTCTTTAGGGTTTAGAGAGGTTTTGATAGAGAGGGAGGCGAGAGAGAGTTTTTAGGGCTTTGGACGAATTTTTTGGGTTTGGCAACGGTTCGTATTTTGAAAAATATTTGCTAGCTAAAAATGAGCTAAAATTTCATTTGGCAAGTAAAATCTCAACCTTAGAATTCTATAAACAAGAAAATGCTAACCATTAAAATATAATTTGTCTCTAGATATTTCAAAAACACTGAATGTTTTATTTTATATATATATGTGTGTGTGTGTGTGTGTGTGTGTGTGTGTTAAGTACATGTATATTAAAATAAAGATCTCTCTCTCTCTCTCTCTCTCTCTTTTCAATCTATATTTTAATTTTAAAAAGTCGCTTAATAAACGAAACAAAGCTTTAGATCTCACTGGTAAACGATTGATGTCGATGAATATCAAGAACTAAGTACTAAAAATGTACACCTAAAATTTCACGTTGAGCGGACGTCATATACCGTACAATCAAAGTATGAAAAGATAATTTTTTTTCCAATTAAAATTCTCTCGGCTATGGTATCTCTGCAATTCTCTTCCACCGAATGAGTTTGACTGAGACTTAAGGTGTGTTTATATAGGAATTTCAATTTCTATTTCCAAAAAAAAAATTGCGATTTCAAAAAAAATATATTCATTGCCTTTATTTTTTTCATCATTAATTATCATTTATACTAATTTAACTATTATTTTGATTTAAATTTTAATTAATTTATTTATTTATATAAACTTTGAGATTTTACATTCTTCCCCCCTTTACATAATTTCGTCGTCAAAATTATGGAACTAACCTTAAGAAAATAAGTGTGGATAGCATTCACGAATCTCCTCTTTGCGTTCCCAAGTGACTTTTTCAATCGTATGGTTGCGCCACTAAATTTTAATTAGTCGAATTTAGTTATTTCGTAGCGCCTTCTCTTTAGTATCAAGAATCCGAACTAGTTGTTTCTCATAAGTCAAATCCTCACGAATCCAAAATAGTTCATAATCGATTACATAGGATAGACTGTAGACGTATTTTCAAAACATCGATACATGAAATACATTGTGTACTCCAATGAGACTAGGTGGAAAAGCCACATGATATGCCACCTCACTAATTTTGTCTAGGATCTCAAAATGTCCAATATAACGAGTGTCACATCCCAAACTAAAACCAAGCGAAGAAAGAGAAAAACTTACGAATAATCATAATACCAACATCTTTTAAAGCAAAGCCTCTTTTAATCGAAAAGCGTTTCAATATAAGAAATGAATGTTTGAAAAATTGACTTTTGGAACTTTAGTTTGAACATAAGAACGGCCCAAAATGGGTTAGAAATTAAAAAGACAAACCAGTTTGAAAATATGAGCAAAACATAGAAAATTTAAAAAATGCTCCAACAGATGGATCGCTCGATCAGTCCCACGCTGCTGATAGCATCTTCAACCTGCAACAGAAAATACTACGACCATGTTAAGACGGCTCGAGTGGTCTAAGGACCGTTCAATCAGTTTGCTCCTGTGATCCTTTTTTTTTCGAAAATTTTGAAGTCTCAACACTCCACAAACCAATTTTTGTATAAGAAAGGCATACAAGGGCCTTAGAAATTCATATATTTGATAAGGAAAGAATCTCAAACTTTATAAACTTTTCCACTTCCAATTTCCACCTGACACAGAGAATTCATTAAGGCTTAATTACAAAACAAGATAGCACTCGACCTACAATCCAAGAACATCTCTAAAAGGATGTACACCATCAACATGCATTCCACAACCTTGTGTTTGGCCTTATGGCCTTACAACCCATGAGAGTTTAGGTACAAGATTTAATCAAAAGATTACAAAATATAACAAACACTAGAACATTATCCAAAAAGGTTGTACATGACCCAATGTTCAACATCATAATCATAAAATCTAACATTTTTGTTATTAGGCCACAAAATCACCTCTGACACCTGAAAAAAATATTTGTCAAACACAGTAAGCTAAGACTCAATAGGATATGACTAAATATGAATAAATGTATTATATGCAAAAAAAATCCCAGATAGAATTTTAATGAATTCAATGGAACACATATATTCTCATGATTCAATTTGACACCGTGTTGTCACACAAATAGATGTCATCACATAGATAGGAAATAACACACAGGCTAATATCACCACACAGGTCAAGGATGCCACATAGGCTAAGATCGCCGCACAGGCTAATGTTGTCGCATATGTTAATATCACCATACAAACTAATATCGCAACACAAACTATTGTTGTCACACAGGCTAATTATTCAATAATTATGAACTCCCACAATTTAACTCAAATCAAATTCAATCTCTACAATACAACAATGCATGAGATTTCCAGTCCCATAGATGGTATTTTCATCATCTAGTCAACTACTCAACATCCACATACTTTAATACCCAATCTCCAATTAACTCAATAATTTTCACAATTACACAATCAAACTCCAAATCATCACATTCATTTGCACATTCACATATCTCAACTTCCAATCACTACAATCAATTCCATATCTAATTCCTCCTACAACCATTCTCACTTTGCGTGGAAGCTAGGGTTTTAATCAAAAGAAAGATCTCATGTAAACTTTCTCAAATATGAGCATTTAATTGCATATTAATCACCTTTAGTCAAGATTAGTCAAGAATCCTACATCGATGAGTTAAAAAATCGAAACTTTAACAACCATGCAACCCGATCTTGCCAAATAAAAAATCCACTCGATTGGAAGTGAAGCCCTCGTCGAGTAGAACAATATCTTCTTATTGAGTATTGATCAAATCCAAGTTTAAAAGCTTCAAAATTTAGAGAAAATGTGGAAGAACTTAGTTGTCTTCAATGGAGGAGAGAAGAAAAGAGAGAGGGAGAGAAAAGAGGGGGTGGATGGCCATAGGAAAAAAAGAGGGGAAAAGAGGGGTAAATGGAAGCTTCTCCAAGAAGCTTGGGTCCAAAGTCCCATGCCACTATCTCTAAGCATGCCAAAATGCTACTATGCATCCATGATATATTTAAATCACATATATACATTTACACCATACCTAAATTAATATTTTAAGTTCATATTAATTTATAAATTTATATTTTTAAAAATTATCAAAATTTAATATTATTCTTGAAACTAAGTTTCTCAGGTCTCCATACATACGGGTGGATCGAACAATACTTATTAAAAGGCTATCGGACCCACTAACCACACACACACACACACACACACACACACACACACATATATATATATATATATATAAAGCACACTTGTCAAAATATAATACCACATATGTAAATTATTACATAAATACTTAATTACATATATAAAAATGAGACCGGGTCTCACAACTAGGACTCAAGTTTCCCTTTTTACCAAAGAGAATAACTCAGTTACAAAGTGAAACCTTCAAAAACACCATATCTCCAACTTGAAATTCTAAGTCTCTCTTACGTCAATCGGCATAACACTTTTGGTGATTTTGAGCTGCTAAAAGTCAATCTTGAATGGTCGCAATCTTTTGAGTCGCATCCCCAATCAAATTAGGCCCAAAAAATTGTCTCACCAACTTCATACCAACATAATGGAGATCTACATTTGCGATCATACAACGCTTCATACAGTACAACTCCCAAACTCACATGATAACTGTTATTGTAAGCAAATTTCATCATTGGCAACTGATCATCTCAATTACCCTTCCACTCAAAAGTACAAGCTCTTAGCATATCCTCTAGAGTCTGAATGGTTCTCTTAGATTGTCAATCCGTCTATGGGTGATAAGTAGAACTAAAATCCAATCGAGTACCCATGCTTAATTGCAATGCACCCTATAACTTCAAAACAAAACGAGAATCACGATATGAGACAATGAATATAGGTGAACTGTGAAGCCAGACAATCTCTCTCACTTACAATTGTGCCAGACGGTTTAAAGTATATGTCATCTTGATGGCAATAAAGTGCGCTGGCTTAGTAAGTCGATCAACTATCATCCAAACTACGCCGTACCCATTTCGTGTACGTGGTAAACTAAAGACAGAATCTATTGTGATATTCTTCCACTTCCACTTGGGTAAGGGTAAAGGTTGCAACTTTCTTGCAAGTCTCTAATGCTCTACATTAACCTGCTGATATGTAAGATATCGTTCTACATACTCTGCAACCGCAAGTTAAGGTGCTCTGGATTTGTTATAGCGCCACCATTTCACAACATACATTATCCAGGAGAATTAGTCTTGGATGCTTCATCCCACTCTGCCAGAAATGCTCTAGAAGATCTTTATGCATCTTTGTCCTTTTCGGATGAATACTATACTCAGAACTATGAGTCTCGGCTAGAATCTCATTTCATAACTCGCCATTAACAGGTATACAATCTTGATTTATGAACTTAAGAATCTTATCATCAGTCATGCTAAATTTTTTTGTCTCACATTTCTACAACTCTTTTAAAATTCCTTTGCATTGAGGGTCATGTTGTTGAGCCACACGAACCCTATCTAGTAAGGTTGGTCTCACTGTCAATTGACAACACAAAGCAGTATCTCCACGGTTTATCACCTCTACTCCCAATCTTTTGAGATCTTCTAACAAATGAGGTTGATCAATAAAAAATGTTAAACTACCTCCTGACGAATTTCTACTCAATGCGTCCGCTACCACATTTTCCTTTCTCAAATGATAGAGTACACTAGTAAGTGGAAAGATAATACGAGAAAACCCTTCCACAAACCGTCTATAATATTTCGTAAGTCCTAAAAAACTTTGTATCTCAATCACTAATGTTAGAGTAACCAATCAACAATGGCATCTACCTTGCCACTATCTATTGAAACTCCTTACTTATTGATCACATGGTCAAGAAAAAAAATACTGTCTAACCAAAATTCACATTTGCTGAGTTTAGCATATAATCTCTTCTTCCTAAGAGTTTGAAGTCCTCAAGTGATCTTTATGTTCTTCTCTACTTTGAGAATAAATTAGAATATTATCAATAAACACCACTACAAAACGATCCAAATGAGGTTTGAAAATCTTATTCATCAAACACTATTGGAGCATTAGTTAGACCAAACAGTAATACCAAGAACTCATAATGGCCATAACGAGTCCTGAATGTTGTTTTTGAAATGTTCTCCCTTTAATTTTTAACTAGTGATATTTAGACCTCAAATTAATTTTTGAGAACACTTGCGCTCCTTACAATTGATCGAATAAATCATCTATCCGTGACAACGGATATCTATTTTTTGCCGTAACTTTATTCAACTCTCTATAGTCGATACATAATCGCATAGAGCCATCCTTCTTCTACACAAATAAGACTGGTGCACCCCATAGTGAAACAATGGGCCAAATGAAACCCTTATCCAACAACTCTCGTAGCTATACTTGCAATTCTCTCAATTCAATGGGTGTCATCCTGTATGGCATCTTAGATATGGGAATGGTGCTAGGGATAAGATCTATTGTGAATTCAATCTCACGGTCATGAGGAAAACCATGTTACTACTTTGGAAAAACATCAGAAAAACTCCTTCACAATAGGAAGATCATCTAGTTTTGTTTCTGCCATCTCAGTGCGTACAGCACTTGCCAAATAACCTTTATAACCCTTGCTCATCCTTCGATTTGCTTGAAGAGCTGAAACAAGCCCCATTGACAATAACTTTAAATCTCTTTGGAAAAAACATAAGTTAGCCTGGTATAGTAAAAACCACCCTCTTATGATGGCAATCAATCATCGCATGATATTTGAAAAGGCAATTCATATCCAAAATGACATCAAAGTTCTGGATTGCTAAGGAAATCAAATCTACCAGAAAAATTCTACCATCTAACTCTACTACATACGATCGGCACACCTCCCTTAACAGCACTGTCTCTTTTACGAGAGTAGTCACAGAAAAAAAGGTGTCCATGTGCACCAAAGTAATAGATAAATGACGTAAAAACTCAGGTGAAGCAAAAGAATGTGTAGTACTAGAATCTATAAGTTCACTAGCAGGAATAGATGATATAATGATGGTACTTTACACTGTAGATGGAAAAGCCTTCACTCCCTCACGAGTAAGTGCATACACACACCCATAAGTGATTGAATTCTAACCTTGTGTCTTGTTCTAATTTGGGTGCCTTTGATCGCATTGGCAAGGTTGTTAACCCTAAACTGGCCCACTATTACAAGTAGTCAACTTTTGATCCTAAAAAGATTATTGTCTCTATTGTTTTTCTACCCCTTTATTCTTACAATAAGCATACGCATGCCTTGGTTGTCCACAATTAAAACACATCTTTGGTGTATCATCACAACAATAACCGCGAGAATGGTACTTTCCACATATATTGCATCAGTTCTAGATCTACTGTCCAACATCCCCACCAATCAGCGTCTGTGTGTACGTCCTTTTAGCATAATTACCTCTCTCACTACTATTTTCTATTGGCCTTGACTCCTTAAATCTCTTCGGTTGTTGCTTCCTGCTCCTCAGTGCATTGTCCAAGCTCTTTTCCATTAAAAGAGCCTTAGTCATCAGCTCATATAAAGTTTTAGTAATAATTAGACACTACTATGGGTAAGCCTCTCTCGAATAACACCACTTTATCTTCCTCCTGAGCAACGTGATGTGACGTAAATCTGAACAACTCTGTAAACTTTGCCTTGTACTCAGTTACTGACATGCCCCTCTATTCAAGGGTCAGAAACTCCACTTGTTTTTTTTTTCTAATAGCCACTGGGTAGTATTTCTCATCGAATAACTCTAGAAACTCAGTCCAAACGATCACATACTCTCTCTTCATATTGACGCCTCACCATGTGCCATCAATGCTCAGCTTATCCTTTAAGAACATAAGTCGCTAGTAACACCTTCTGTTCTTCCGTGCAGCCTAAACGCTCAAAAATCCTCCCGTACACATTTTCTAAGATTCTGCCTCATTGGGATCAATTGACCCCTTAAAGGTCGGAGGAGTTTCATTCAAAAAATTTTCAAATATTGTGCCCTTATCCAAATTCATAGGTTTGTCTACACCTGCTGCCCTTTGTTGGGATTGCAGTCCAATGATCATACCTACCAAGGCTTTGAGTGCCTGATAGGTGCTCTCAGCGACTAGAGGAACCGGGGCAGCTAGAGCAACTGGAGCCGCGGGGGCTTCTGGAGCAAGTGGAGGGTTAGGAGCTAGGTCAAGGATATGCTCTTTACGGGCATCATCTCTAGTTATAAACCTAGATGTCGCATTCCATCTTGGACGAGCCATCTCTCTGAAACTTAAGATAAAAAAATGAGACAAAATATAAGTTTAACACGTAATTAAAATTATTAATACAGACTCAAAAAGACCTACAGAACTATGGGACCAGAGCTCCACTAAAACATGATATAAGCTTATATGCAAAAGTATAAACATGAACCTACACTCTATACCACATATTTGTTTATGTAAACAAAAGAATAAATGTAGCTAGGTTTTTACTATATATTAGGAAAATTTATAGTTTTACAAATTCTTTTGCGGGTACAGAAAAATTATTTTTTTACCAACATTCTTAAAAATCTTAACTCAAATTCTTGGTTATATTTGGAATGTCTAAAAGCTTTGACATTTTAGAAATGTAGGTTTTTTATAAAAAGATAAAGAAAAAGATTAGCTTTTTTAAGACTAGATACATGCTGATTTCTTAATTATAATTATTTCATCTTCTTTTAGTATTTTTCTTTTCCTAAAATATATTGAATAAATTGCACATTATCCCTAAAATGTAATAATTTTTTAGTTTGATATTTAAATTTTTTTTGTCCAATTTGATTCATAAACTATTGAATTTGCATGGGGTAGGAGGCGCAACTTAGAGCCATGTGGCATATTTTATACAATATTGTTACCACTAATACTCAAATTTTGAAACGGAGATTAATTTTAAATCCAAAATAAAATTCAAAAATTTCAACCGAAGAACCCCATCATCTTCCTTTAGCTCCCCGGAGTACAAATGTACTATGTGAGATCATATACGAATCTTGAGATATAATTTTATAATTGAATATACAAATATTATATTCTAAAATTTTATTTTTTGTTCGATACATTTTCAACCACGTAATGCCAAATTTCTATAACAAATGAATATTAAAGCATAACTGTAAATTTGTGAGTGACTCAAGATATATGATATGAAATTAATGAAAATAAGACATGTTTTGGACACATGGCGACAAAATGGTCATGTAAGACTCTAAATTTTGTTTAAAAAATTTAATAATTATATTATAAAAATTGATTTAGTTATACAATTCAGGAACATAACAATTATATTATAAAAATGAATTTAACTGTGCAAAGCACGAGTTCACTACTAATTTGTTATTAAGAGTAATAACATATAAAAAACACTTTATAACACTGTTTTGTTTTATTTTAGCCAAACCAATTTGGTTGTCATACTAATTAATTAATAAATGATGTTATGATGAATCAAAGGTTTTTACAATCTTTTTTAATAAAATGAGAGGTTGAACTCATCAAACAAATGTAACAGTGACAAACAAAACCTAATAATTTGGTCATGGGTGACAATTTTTTCCCTCCAATCCCACGTGTTCTCTCCATTGTGTGCTACGTGAAGCAAGAATACAGTTATTTTTCTCATCTTAATTTTTCTCATGTTGTTTTGATTACATAAAATAATTATATTTTTGTATTTAAATATGTAAAAAACATTTTTAAATATATAAAAAATAAAATATTAAAAAGATTATATTTATTTTTAATTTTTAATTTTTAATTTTATTTATGTATCAATTATTATTATTTATTTATTATATTATTTTTAAAAATCTTTTTCTTAAAATTTCCCACCTCATCCTGTTTGGGCATTTTTTTTTTCTATTTCCAATAAATTCCAATTTCAATTAATTTCCATTCCAATCTCAATTAAATAATAAATTGGGAGTCATTTGGAGATTGTAGCCTTAATTAATTGATTGATTGATTGATTGATTGATGATAAGAAGCCAAGGTAGAGAGAGTCACGAGCAGGGAATGGATTACGCGATTAGATTCAGGGTTGGAGATCTTACGTCCATACGTGCTATTTGATTATATCTGATTCGATTTTAACTAGTTCATCCTGAAATCGCATTAGAAAAAGAAGAAACTGCCCCCTCCTGCCCTGCTGTCCCTCTTCTCTTCTTCCTCTTCCCATGGCGGAGCTGCACGTGAAAATGCCCCTTGTGTTGCTTGTTGCTCTCTCCTCTTTTCTGATCTGCATCTTTGCTGCTGCTTCTGCCGCTAGTGGGGACTCACTCTCTTCTTCGCCTTCTTCTACTACTAGTACACAACAACAACAACAACAACAACAACAACAAGTGGGACAATCGCTGCGATTCAGCAGAAAGGGGGAGTTCAGGATATTGCAGGTTGCTGATATGCACTACGCGGACGGCAAGACTACCCCTTGTGAGGATGTTTTGCCCCAGCAGGTTGTCGGTTGCTCCGACCTCAATACCACCGCCTTCCTCCAACGCATGATCCTTGCTGCCAACCCTCACCTCATCGTTTTCACCGGTACCCCAACTCCATCCTTTTTGATTCCTTACACCGTTAATAGTGCTTCTCTTTTCAACTTCCTTGTTTTTGGAACCTTATTTTCGTATATGCTAATCATGCTACTGTATTGTTGCTTCAGTTTCTGACCCGCTAATGTTATGTTGTCACTCACGCCCACGCCCCCCCTTCTTAAGAATCCAAACCCCACTTCTCTCCTACAATTAACTTAACAACTGGAAGTCGTTTTTGTTAGTTCTGGTGATGCAGTTATAGCTTGTCAGCAGAAATGAATCCATTTAGATTTCCCTCTCTGGTCCTGGTGCCAATCGGTAATGGAAAATGAGGTTGACAAAAAAGAAACAGTAAATAAAATTAACAAAGTATGAAGGATATCACCTGCTACAATCGTGCACAGAGTATACTCCCCTTAAGAGGAGTTAAAAGAGTGGTCTCAAGCGCGTGTACTAGTGAGGAAGATGCAGGATCAACTCATTATTCCAAGAGAAGCTCTTCATTATCAATCCTTGGCTACCTGCTCTCTATGAGCTTTTTCATTTGAGAAAGAAAGACAAAAGAAAATATATGCAAGTGATTGCAATCTTGTTGATTCATGGTGTCCACCTGCTAACCAAAGCCCTAGTCCATAACTTTTTAATTGCTTGGCTAATATCCCTCAAGATACTGTCAAACTATTGAACATAATCGTAGATCCCGTTGTTACCATAACTATCTAGTTACTTAAGACCTTCATTCGAAAGGAAATTTTGGCAATTTTGTTGCCACTTGCCATTTGGAACGAATTTTTTTTTTTTAATTCCTTTTATTACATTTGTTGCTGAAGTAATAAGGATATTAACATCAACAGATTGTTACTGTCTAGTGTCTTGGACAGTATAAAGTTCTTACATACCTATCCTTAAGTATCTTTTTCTCTTTTATTTTTATTTTTTGATAAGTAATTGTATTTTCTCTTTTAAATTGAGATGAAAAAAAGAAAAACAGAAACATGAAGGCCACAATTGTAGTATTGAGAATTCCTGGGCATACCTTGAATTCGGTGTTTAGCTTTAAAGATCTCTCTCTCTCTCTCTCTCTCTCTCCTGTTTTTATCTTCTTTGCAATGAACATACCTCATGCTTGTTAAGCTAAGCTTTGGTGGATTATCATAATCGTTCGGCTTACATACCTTCAGAAATTTTCCTAACCTTGAGCTTTGCATAAAGTCTCAAGTTAATTTGTACTGGGTATTAATTGGGTTAATGCAGGAGACAACATCTTTGGATTTGATGCAACAGATGCAGCATCTTCGATGAATGCTGCATTTTCCCCTGCAATATCGTCCAATATCCCTTGGGCTGCTGTCCTGGGAAACCATGACCAAGAATCTACCCTTTCAAGGGAAGGGGTGATGAAACATATTGTTGGTATGAAGCACACCTTGTCCCAGTTTAATCCTCCTGAGGCCCATGTAATTGATGGTTTTGGGAACTATAATCTGCAAGTCCATGGGGTTGAGGGATCATTTTTTTCAAATAAATCAGTTCTCAATCTTTTCTTCCTTGACAGTGGTGATTACTCCACAGTTCCCTCCATCCCTGGTTATGGCTGGATCAAACCCTCTCAGCAGTTTTGGTTCCAACGCACTTCAATGAAGCTTCGGGTAACAACCTAACAAATTTTTTCTTTGTTTTGTTTACTTTTATTTGTTTTATACGTTTTATGTTCTACTCACAGTTTTGGTGTAGTTTATCTACTCAAAGATGTGTAGTTTTTACGTGGAATGCTTTGAATGGGTTATTTGTATCATCCACCAATGTGCATTCTATTTCTCTCTCTCAGTTGATTGTGGCCTTCCTGATCAGCAGAGATCCAAAAAATATGCAGACTGCTTTCATCATACTTCCGATCAATTTTACGCCGTAGTCATCATTTATTGAGTTCTTGTGTGACTGTCCTTAATGCAGAGAGCATACGTGGACAATCCCGAGGCTCAGAAGGCAGAAGCCCCAGGGCTCGTATACTTCCACATTCCGTTGCCTGAATTTGCGAGCTTTGACTCGTCAAACCTCACTGGTGTGAAGCAAGAAAGCATTAGCTCTGCTTCAGTAAACTCTGGCTTCTTCACAACCATGGTGGAAGCAGGTGACGTGAAGGCTGTTTTCACTGGCCATGATCATATCAATGACTTCTGTGGTGAGCTAACTGGCATACATCTTTGTTATGCTGGTGGCTTCGGATATCATGCTTATGGGAAGGCTGGATGGGCAAGGAGGACAAGAGTGGTGGTAGCCTCTTTGGAGAAAACAGAGAGGGGAGGCTGGGGAGCAGTCAAGTCTATCAAAACATGGAAGCACGTTGATGATGAACAACTGACTTCTATTGATGGTCAGGTGCTTTGGAGCAAGAGTTCTGCTGGTAAAGCTTCTTCCATGGAAAACTTTCTTGCTCTTGTCCTTTCAGTTCATAGTACTGAATAGTGAATAATATGCTTTAGGACCATTAAAGGGGTTTCAAGGCATTTGGGATTTTTCTTATGAGAGATTTCACCAATTGAAATAGCTAGGTTCACAAAAACTGGGCCTAAGAATGGAAACAAAGTATAGTAGGGATCTCCTTCATCCCAAAGTTAAGATTCTTTTTTTTTTTTTTTTCTCCGTATTCTGTTGACAGGAAATAAATACCAACTTGATAGCATAAAATGTGGTATTTCTGTGACTATAACATATTGCATAGCATAAAATGGGGTATTTCTGTGACTATAACATATTGCTAGTTTATGTTGGGGATTGAACAAAGATGAACAATCCAAAGTACAAATAGTTCAAGGTACGCACAAGCCAAGAAAGACAGAAAATGAACAAGAAAACAACCACAACGATGCAACGCACAGATTTACGTGGTTCGGAAAGTTTTGCCTACATCCACGAACTCGCACTTTTCACTATAAACTTTGGATAATACAAGAATAGTGTTTTAGGGCAAAACTTTATAAGAAAATTAGGTAAACCCACTAAATAGCCGCAACTCTAGCAGCATTAAAAATTGTAATTCTGAACAGACTGCTCAATCGGTTATCGATCCCAATCGATCTGTTCATCGATCTATCGATCGATCTATCTTTGACTGCTCTCAGCATTTTTGCAGACTGCTCGATCGGTCCTAGACCAATCAATTGGTCTGTACTTGTGACGGATTTTTTTCACCTTTTAACCGTTTGCATCTTTCTAGAACCCTAGACCGGCAAACCCGCCATTATTGGATCATGTAGTATTTTTTTTATGACATTCTATATCTATCTATCTATCTATCTATCTATATGTATATATACACACTAAGTGGCATTTGAACCAATGATATAGGTGTTTGCCTCCAAAGATGAAGTTTGGTGTTCAAGCCTTGCAAGGGGCAAGGTGTGGGTGTAATGAATGTGAGTTTAGACGTTCAAAATATATATATATATATATATATATATATGTATGTATGTATATATATATATACACGCGCACGTGGTCATCTCTTGCATGTTATACTTTTGTAGATGTTCATGCATGCATTTGTTTGTCAGAAAATTTTCATCTCTATGAAAAGATCTGGTGGACTTAATTTTTTGGGAAATTCCCAAAAACAAACCTATAGTTTAACCCATATAACAAATTAAACCCCATATTTCTCTTTTTTTTTTTTTTGCCTGAAACCCTCAATTTTTAAGTTTATATCAACCTTAACATTTTAAAAGCAATAACAAGTGAAGAATAAATTTGTCTGCTTACCAACATCTTTCTTTGTTCCTGTTCTTCCTACTTCCTCCCTCTTGCCAATGCACGGATAGCATTTGCGCCGAAATATGTTAAGGACTTTAATGATAATGTGGGCATGTCAGGACGAATGTGTCCACTTGTGTTTGGAATTGCGCCAACCTGACTCTTAACTAGGCCGAATTGTGTAGCTCGAAGTAAAAAACAACTGACTCGATTCTTGCCTCAATGAAGATAACTTTTAATAATCTCTAAGTGTCTTTTGAATTAAAATGAATAAAAATGGACAAATGAACTGAAATTGACACGGAATAAGAAATATAATCATTGTATCAAATTCATTGTATCAATCTCACTCCCTGTAACATATAATCAGTATTTGTACTAGTGTTCCTTGTCAGGTAGATCAAATATGAATCTCATTTGGTACTCTGCTTTCTCTCATTTCTTATTTTAGTTTGAATTGAACAGGAAGCCGCAGAAAGAAACAGATTGGCGGTGTCAAGTGATATGTACGGCAATAATTCATGCGTGAAATGGCCTTGGGAAATGAAGATCCAGTTCAAATTTGTATGAAGATTTTGATACTATGTGATACATTCAGATAAGAGCATTATACCATAATTTTAAAGGAAAACATGGAACCTATACACTATGGAATGAAATCAGGGATGCTAAATAAGTCTGTTCTGCATTCTTGTTTAATGAATTAATGTACTTTTAGGATTTGACATGTTGTGTTTTATTTGCTTATTTTATTTTTTACATGCAAAAAGTCCAAAGACACATAATTTTTGTTTTCAAAATTTAAAATTATCAACTTTTACTTTACAGGCCTTTTTTTTTGGTGTTTATCAAGGTAGTTTTCAATATATATATATATATATACATACAAATTAAAATTTTTAAATAGGTAATAAAAAAAATTAAAAAGTCACCAAATTAATTCTGAATCACATTAAATATGTATATAATATGTATATAAAACAGGTACGAAATAAATACTATCGAAGGCGGGAATCTGGCGGTTGATTTTTTCAGCGACAAAATTATAAACTGTCGGTGATAGTTTCTGTTGAACTTCTCTTTAGCAGTGAATTACTTATCAAAGATCACATCAGTAATGCTCCACGCGATTTTATGCTCATTATTTAATTTTATGTTTAGTTTTATTAATAATAAGTATAATATATACTATTCCTCACATTCAGTTGTAAAAGATTTTGTCCCAATTATGAGTATGAAAATTATCTTAAATTTTTTTCATTAAGTACTAGTGATTTTGCACAATTTAGTTATTTAGATGTCTAATGAATTATTGGCTTGCATAGTGATTTTGCTTTTAATAAGAATAACTAACTTTGCATATGATTTGAAGAGAAAAGGTTATTTCCCTTAGATAAGTTTTTCTAGTTTCTAATGTATTTGATATCAATTAATGACATGAAAGCCTTGATAAAATAATAAAATTGATTTTGATGAATAACATGGAATTATCAAAAAAAAAAATATCTTTATAGACGCCCCAATAGAGGCTTCTAAATGCACACTAATTTTGCTGGATACACTTTTTAATTTTTAAATATATAAATAATTTATGCGTTATGTACAAGTATTTTAATCCTTTTGATATTTTTTTTGCAAAATTGTGTGTGCATTTTAATGTTTTTATTTTTTACAAAACAAGTAAAGCATGACTCATGAGTTAGAAGTCCAAAAAATTCTAATTAAAAAATTAAAATAAAAAATATACAAAAATCAAGAATAGTAGTCTGTAAAAAAAAAAAAAAAATCAGCATGAGCGGTAACAAAAACAAGTTAAAGCAAGCAAGACAAGCATGGTTAGAACTCTAAAATATCTAAATTAAAAAATTGAAATGAAAAAATATACAAAGGACAAAAACAGTATATATACTAAAAAACTCATTTCATGAACAATAAAAACAAATTAAATCAAGTAAAACATGTGTTAGAAGTCCAAAATATCCAATTTAAAAATTAGAGTAAAAGAACATATAAAAGACAAAAATAACAATAAAAAAAATATGAAGGACAAAAATAGTACAACCTAAATATTAATCTCTAGTGAACAGTAAGAGCATCTCTAATGCTTTTTTTTTTTAAATAGCTAGTCAAAATATAAAAAAAAGTATAATTTTTATTTTAGCTAACTACTTCTTCATATATATATACTTTAATACTATTCTCTATTTTTGTTATTCATTTAAACTAAAGCAACTCTAGTAGGCCTATTGGCTAGTAGTTGACCTAATTTATTTTTACCATTTTTAATAGGTCTTTTATTTAATTAGCTATTATAGAAAAAAAATTACAGTTATATTTGATTTTTCTATAATAACTAGTTAGATAAAAAATTTGTTAAAAAGTATAAAAATAAATTAAACTAACTACTTTAGGTAACAAACTTTATATAAAGAGCTTGTTGAATATGCTCTAAATGGCAATTCCTTATTATATAGGTTATGGAAAATATTATCAATGAAAGAACACTTTGGTGAGGAATTAAAGTCGTCGCAATTCATATTTTCAAGCGAGCTTTACTCATTGACATTACAATGAATTTTATTTCATCGGTAATAATTTTTGGCGACGATCTTGTATTTTTAGTAGCAAAATATGTTATTACTAGTTTTTTTTATAATATTTAATTAATAATTACGGTGCAAAGTATCAAATCATTTAATTTTATTGTTATTGATTTTTTTATATATAAGGATATGATCCCTCACAAAATCATTCCAAGAGAAAATATAAGAAAGAACAATATTCATAAGATTAATGCAGAGTTAAATAATGATAAATAATTAGAAGTGGATTTAAAGAGTTAAGAAATCTAATTAGACTTAATAAGCTTCTGTAATTGGCCTAACTTTTTTTTGATGGCTTTGTACTTAAAAATCTTTTAAAAAATTTACTTATTTGGCATTTCACTATAGTCAATTGGTTTTTTCTATTTCTTTTTAAATTTTTTTTTTAAAAAAGGCAAAAAAATAAAAAAACTTACAAAAAAAACAAAAAAAAAACTAGAACAAATGCACACTAAATGACAGAAGTTATTATAGAAGATTATAATCAATTTTTACTATAATATCTTTAACGCAGGGGAGCGTAATCCTTAAAAATCACGGAAGATGGACTTTATTGTTATCGAGAATCTAATGAGTTGTGTGGGTCATTTACTCTTCTTTGTGTGGACTGAGAGGTTACCAAGAAAATTGAAGGATATAAAAATATAAAGTTGGTTATATTATTTATATCTAGAGAAGTGTTAGGGATAGAGAGAGTATAAGTATTCTAAGCACTTTACTTTTCCCCTATTCACCTCTAAAATTGAGAGAAAATAAAAGAGAAGTGAAGTACTTGTTATATAATATACATCTCTACATATTTTTGTAAATTTTTATATATCAATTTATGCATTTCATTCCCTTTATGCTTATTGTCTAACCAAACAAAAGAAAAAAAAAATTGATACCCTTTCAACCATGAAAGAATCACCATGCATTAGCTAATTGACACCCTTTCAACCATCATCCTCTCGATCGTAATTTTTCCATTTCTTGTCCACATGGCTTGTCAATTTTTATAAGTTTGATGAAAAATAATTTTGTTTTTAAAATGCCCATATAAGATGTTTGTAAAGATGACAAGTAGCGTTTCAAGAAAAGAGTATGGTGATTACAAAAAGTTACACCAATAACACTTGACATCGTAAAAATGTGTCAAGAGTGGTTATAAGTAGTTATTAATAATTATTTATAGATATTTCTCTATAAATAAGTGGTTTGTAGTCCTTGTAAAAATATCAAATCAACCCAGTAACAGCCTATCTTTTTAATTTATCTAAGTTCAAATTTATTTTAGTTCTTGTAATTTCCTTTTCGGTTCCTTTCAATTTCCAATACAATTGCTTCATCTTGCTATTTTTCTATCGATCTCGATGGCGAAAAGTTGTTTTTAGTAAACAATAAGCAACCAAGCTCTTGCATAACAGTCCATCTTTCCTCGATGACTTTCTAATTAACAAGGAGCTTCCTATTGCTTATATGAAACTAGGTATAATTCGTACCTAAATACACTATTATTATTATTTTTAAATCGTTCAGTAATTCGCAATGATGACTAAAATTATAAAGGACAAAAAAAATTTAAAAAAAAATAATAGTATCATATAAATAGATTGTTTAAATACTCAAATTAAATAATAACAAATCAATTAAAAAATATACAATTATCACATCCTAATTGATAGTTATACTTGAATTAAATAATAACCGATCAAAAATACAAAAGTCTAAATGAATTACATCTTACCGTTGGATTATTTAAAAGAAATAAAAACTTTTGAATCAATAAATATATGCCACATCAATCATTATAACTTTTTATATGGATGGAAAGTTTGAGGTAAGGCCCCCCGGAGGCTGGCAGACAAATAGCTTTAATCAACCTGTGGGTGGGCAGGAACGATATAGTGGAATGCAATGTGACAGGCAAAAAGCTAAAAGAAGGGGCTGAGAGAGACAGAGGAAATGAAAGAAGCAATGACAGGGAGAGGGATTTCCATTTCCAGTTAGAACAGACATCTCCTTGGCGGGGAAGAGGCCCGACAAGGTCCATTCATTTTCTTTCTAATTCTCAAGATTTGTGAGCTTCCGAATAGTTTAAATAAAGTACATGTAAATGCATAGTACACACGCCCAGATAACAATATTCGTGAGCTATAGGCCTACACAAATTAACAACAAAGGAAAAAGTAAGGGGCTAGATTATTAAAAAGTGACATGCAACCACAAAGGTTTCCCTAATGAATTGCATGCATTAGCACTATATCAAGTTGATGCTTCTCCTTCCAAGCGTATTCGCTTGGGGCCTTTCTCTTCACCATGGCTGCTGGCACTTGGCACCTTGCTCTCCGTGGCCTCCACTGAGCACCTTTTATATGGCTTAAACCCTGTTCGGCAACTCTTGAGCTTCCCAGACCCAAGCTCCATTCTCAGCAATCCTTTCCCATTGTTTCCACCTCTCAAGAATGTGTTGTTCTCCACTGGTTGATGACTGAAATAAGTGCCCCTTGCCCCAATATTAAGGTCGAACTGTGATTCACCTTCAGCATTTTCGTGAGTGGTCTGCTTATCCTTTTCAATGTTCTTCTTTTGATACCCCTTATTCTTCAAAGCATGCGGAGGTGAAAAGCTTTGTGGCAGTACTTGTCTAGAGAAGAGGGCTTGAAAGGCCAACTTGCCCTGCAAATGAAGTGACATTGAATTAAACAATGAATGCAGAAACAATATAGTAAGGAAATTGATAGCAAAAGAACATATTATCAGGTACCTCTTCAGAGACCTCCTTCCATGAATCATTTGTACTGCTGGAGCTTTTGCCACGTCGATTATTAGAGTCACTAGCCGGATGACTCACATCAAGTTCTTCTGGTTTGTCCTTATCATTCTTCTGCTTCTCTAATGCATCTGTCTCCACTTCACTGCTAGAAGGCGTATTGGAACCACAAGAAGAGTGATCCACCTGTTTTCTGTCCTTCGTCTTGTTTGAATCATGGAGCTCGGTTGGTGCTGCAGTGTTCCCCTGTTTTGCAGCAGTTACCCCAGCATTTGGTTTTGCACCTTCACTTTCCTCAGAGTCTGATAGTGACAAAGTTGGTGGCTTAGAAGCAGAATGTTGTTCTTGTATAGCTTCTGAATATTCTGGGTCCAGCTGTTGATTTTGATCACGAGCAGCTCTCTCTCTTTTACCATTGTTGTCCATTGCAGCGAGACCAATGGCATCTGCCATCTTTGCTGTTGTGGATTCAGGAGTGCAGGTTGAGCCAGTGTGAAAAGGAGTGCACATCGGCAGCAGTCCATAGGACGCCCACCATGCAGTTGCAGCTGCTATTGTAGCAGCAGCAATAGCTGCCATACTAGGAGCTGGATTTATCTGCCTTGTTGGAAAGCCTCCTAAAGTACCCAGAGGAGAATCTGCAGAAGCTTCCAAATTTGCACAAGGCCAGAATGTAGCTGCAAAGCTCGCTGCAGCATGGGATGCTGGGTTTTGTAGCAGGGTAGATAAAATGAGACTTGAAAATGTGGATGAGACATGGAGGTATGGTTGGTAGTCATTATGATTGTTGTGGATTGGGGTGAAAAGAGGATGAAAATGAGGAAATGATTGATGAATGGAAGAACTTGATGCACTAATATGGTGTTCAGTGGTTGCAGATGAGGCCAGATTTGTGAATAGGTTAGGGTGTCCATCAATTCCTCCAATTTGGTGACATGCAGATTCTTGGTATGACATGTCAGGAGAAACATCTTGGGTGACCGTTCCAGGGGTCCCATTTAGAACATGAACAGGAACATGTCTTGGGTAGTTCTGCGTGGCTTGCAAATCAATGGATGGCAGTGCCCCAAAATTTTCAGGGTGGCTCATTTCATTTGTTTTCTGGCCTTCAACCATTTTCTCATGTGAATTCGCAAAGTTTGAGATGTTATTGGTTCCATTATCCTGAACCATCTGTTTTGTGTCAAGTCCAACGAACTTCTGATTTCCTTTGTGCTCAACAGTGAGATAAGATTCATTTGTTTTATTCTCGTTATGTACCATCATTGGCACAAACTCCCCAGAAGTGCATGAATTTCTGGCTGCCATAGGTGTTGGCATGGAATCTTTGTTTGCAGAAGACAATGAAGTACAGTGAACTTCTTGGAAAAAGGTTACAACTTCAGAACAGTTGACCCCATCCCAGTTGTCCTTTTCATTTCCTGGTTTTTCATCTCCACTAGGTTTCTAATTACAAGTAGGCAAAAAATTTCAGAAACTAAAATTAAAGAAACAAAAAAAAAAAACAAGCGCACACAGTAAACAACGAATGGGTGCCATAAATCACCATTGAAATTTGTGAGCAACAGTGACAATGAAAAAAGAGAAACTACAGGGGAGATGTATACCTCAGGAAGTGGTTCTCTCTCCAAGTCCAGAATCTGTTTATCAGTGCAGAAAGAAGCCAACAATAATTTTTTGCCATCCTTCACTCCCACCTGTGGAATAGGTGCTACAAAACCAATCTTTCGAGGATAAGGATTGCTTGGTTTCCTTTTAGGGCGTGGAGGAGGGATCTCTATGTCCAGAGCTTGTCCTAGTGGAACTCCTTTAACAAAAGCTTCTTTCTCCAACTGGAGGGGAAGAGCAATTGTTAGCAATTAGAACCAACAGATGAATCATATGGAATTAGTTGATGCAACAAAGCAGAAATCCACCATAAAATGAAAAATAACCAGAATAATTTGGTTTTTAGAAGTTCTTACATCTGAAGCATCTTAACAAACCAGTTGCTAAGCATATGTTTTCTTCTTAAGCGTAGAATGAACTGTCTACTGTGAATGTAGTGCAGACAAATTTTAGAGACTTCATGTTGTTGAAGTGGAAGGAGAAGAAAGAACACCTTTTATTGCCTTCTAGAGATTGTTGCAAAGATAAGGTCCTTATCTTAAAAGACAGCACTCATTTTGATACAACTTTTGGCCTCCCCAAGAAGTCAAGAAGCGAGCAGAATAAAGTTACTTAAGCAGATTCAGAAAGCAACTCTATGGATTAAATCTGACCTGGTCATAGGACAACCTATTGGCAACCTTTGAATTTTGCATACTGTCTGCTTCGTTACAGATATCTGCTGAAGATATAATGCTAAACTAGACAACTATCAAATTTTGGGAAAATCATTTGCAGAATAACACGTTATGCATCCTGTGCATATTATTGTCACCACATATAATCTCCATAAACACTGCCCCATTGTATGTAATCTTTGCTAATGAATTAGAGTGGAATTGGAAGTTCTGAAACATTAAGGAAACAATAAGTCATTTTGACCTCCTATCTCTTTCCAAATCTCATACAGTACTTTTAGCCTAGATGAATATTCTCTTGCAAATTTTCCATTACTTTTTCCAGATTCTAATATTTGACATCCCACCGGCATGCACGTGCGATGAAAATCCCTTCTGTAGGGTTCGCCTTCTTAGCGTAAAACAAGTTCAGAACGCAAATGCAAGGTATACTTTTCCCGAGTATGTTCTCAATTACTTCCAGTCCTCTTGGTTACTGCCCAGAAACTTAATGTGGCTTTTTATTTTTATTATTATTATCAAGGCTTTGTATAGATCACCAATAGTGAATTAAAAGTTTTCTAGTGAACAATGCCAACTCATCTTAAACGTTTGTGAAATAACCAATTTAAAGTTGGATGGTTCAATTGACTAGTTTCGTAGCTCTGAAATACTGTTAAACAAAACACTGGCGGGCTTGGTCAAGCAGGCATGCTTAACCAAACTGGCACCTCTCTTTTCTACATTGAAAAATGAGTCTCTAAAGGCACATCTTTCTTAATTTTCTTATTTACAATTAGAATAGAAGTTAACAGGGGCCACTATTTCAGTGGTTAAAACTCGGCCTATGACCCTCAAGAAATTAGGCTAGAAGAGTAGACAACGAAAGAAACAAAAATAAAAAATAAAAAATAAAAAATAAAAAATAAGCAATGCTCATTGATGTAAGACCAATTTAATAGAATGAGAATAAAAATTAAGGATTAGAAGAACAAAAATTAAGGGGAGAAGATAGAGAAGGGAGGGAGAAATCACGCAATAATCACTCAATTATTAATTAATCCAAGTCTGATCAATACATTGAAAGACCATCTTATTTATGAGTCTAAACTCTAATTAAAAATAAAAACTTGAATCCTTAACTAAATGAAACAAAATCATATAATATCTTAATTAACTAAAAAATAAAATAATATCTAAATAATATAATATCCTAAACAGTATAATATCTTACATTATAAGAAAAATGAATAAAATCCAAGAATACAATGCCATATATTATTTGCATCATTCTCCTTCACTGAGGAAAGGGACTCGTCCTCGAGTTTTGCTGAAAGTACTGAATGCGTCCATGCCAAATAATCATGTATTGTGAATAGGTCAACTGTTTCAGGTTTTGCTTGAGCCAATAAATCTAGGACATGAACCGATTGACAAAATCCACAAAATATAACTTGATAATCCACAGAAAATCTTCAACCTCACAAAATCAATTTGGTCAAATTTGATGAAAGAAGCGGTAGGCGGAGAAGATAAAATGACTGTAGTTTCATGCAGAAGATAGTCGCAGGTGATGGAAGCATTGGCGGTAAAGGAATGTCGGGCACGGCCGAAGCTAGAGGAGGAGGAGGAGGAGCATTCTTGGACTCAAGATTGCAAAGAGAGGCCGGGTTTTGTATGGGCGGTAAAGGAACAACTGAGATTGCCAATTCAGAAAGTGGAGGAAGAACATGATTAGGTAACTCTAGAACCGGACCAGAAGATAATGGCTCTAGGGTCGTAGGGGAACATGGTAACTTAGTAGGTGAAGAGATAGTAGATACCTCGCTTGATACCTTAATTGGTTTGGAACGGGTAGGTCGTAACAAGATAATTCGGCTATTAAACCCGAATGTAATGGACCTAATCCTAATGGTGCTAGTGACCGTATGATGGGTATTACGAAACTCGTTCATCCAGAGATGACCAAAGAGTACATGCGTACAAGTCATGGGAAGCACATCACACCAAATGACATCAAAATAAACGCTCATCTCATTATGAACTAAACGCCTTTGAGTGACGAAAAAAAAGTATCATCTGCCCAAAACACATGATAATGCTGTGAGTGTGGTGTAGGCGTAACATTCAAGCGACAGACACCTTTTTCAGATATTACATTCAAAATATAACCTCCATCAATGATAATCTTACAAACTTGATTGGCGTACTAAAGAAATGTATGAAAATTATTAGTTTGCGACCACTCCATTAAGTGTGAGACGTGTAAAAAGGAAGTAAAATAAAAGTGACTTTTTTTTGTTTGTTTTTTTTTACTCTTTAGTTTCTCTTTTTTCTTTTTTCTTTTTTCTTTTTTTTTTGCACTTTGTTTACTTTTTCACTCTTTTTTTGTTTTCTTTTTCTTTTTTTGACTCTTTTTTACCCTCTTTTGTTGTTGTTTTTCTTTTTCCTTTTTTTTGCACTCTTTTTTTTACTTTTTTTTGTTTCTTATGTTTTGTTTTTTTTTTTACAAAAAAAAAAAAAACCTAAGGC